>KV011813.1:12353-46181 GCA_001598015.1 Dorcoceras hygrometricum
AGACACACACACGCAATTCCACCAGCTGGTACCAGACGCAACATCGGAACGACGTCGCGCCAACTAATCTAAACGCAGTCATTTTAGTCCTCAACGCAACTACGCTAAAGCATCTGCTGATCACAACACGTGCAACCGGACTTCACGTAAACGACGGCGTTTCAGGAATCTCGCGCTGAAACATGCTTCTGCTGGATTCATCACCGACCAGCTGCTAGCTCACAAAACCAGCTGATACTCAAAAATCTCAAAAACACGAAAACTTCCAGAATTGCTCCAAATGCTATTTCAGACCCGAAAATGTAAACCAAACTCTCAAACAGAGATTAGACCAGCAGAAAACTCCCAAAAACCGATACAATCAACAAATAAATCTCAATACAAATCCAGGTCTCACATGTCGTCTCATTTAAATTTCTGGGTTGTACAAAGGTAGATTTTAAGTAGAGTTCTCTGCATGTTTCCAGAAAGTACTCGTGCTGGATGGCTAAGGATGAGGTTCTGAGTTGATAGGCAAAGCTGGTCTCATTAGAACTCTGTTCTGACCTGATAAGCACAGCTAATCTGTTTGAACTTCTCCAAGCTATTTTCAGTAACTGTGCTGGATAGCTAAGGGTGAGGTTCTGAGCTGATAGGTCAAGCTGGTCTAATTGGGATTCTGTTCTAGTCTGATAAGCTTCTGTTCTGGTCTGATAAGCTTAGATAATATGTTCGAACTTCTCCCTGTTGTTTTTGTCTCCGAGTTATTTCTACGCTTGTGAGCTGATTTCTTCTCAGAACTGTTCTACGCTCGTGAGCTGTTTTCTTTCTCCGAGCTGTTTCTACGCTTGTAAGCTGTTTTCTTCACTCAGAGATGTTTCTACATTCGAAAGATGTTTTCTTCACTCAGAGCTATTTCTACTGTTTACTTCACTCAGAGTTGTTTCTATGCTCGTAAGTTGTTTTTCTTTACCCAGAGCTTTTTCTACGCTCGTAAGCTATTTTCTTCTCCTTCGAGCTGTTTTTACGCTCGGGAGCTATTCTCTTCTCTGAACTGTTTTACGTTCGCAATCTGTTTTCTCCTCCAAGCTGTTCTATGCTCGTGAGATGTTCTCTCATCCAAAGCTGTTTTATGCTTGCGATCTGTTTTCTACCCAGCATGATCTACCTTCTATCTTGAGATGATTTTTTGAATTTCCAGAGTTGTGTTCCGCCGTACACCCAGCAGTATTTTCAAATAAAAATGAATTTATATAATAGCGACGCTCTTGTGTGCGATCTGTTATTTCAAGGTTTTAAAGATTTATGGCTAGGTGAGAAGAAGGGATGACGGAAGTATCCCTGCCATGTTTATTAAGGTTTAGAGGAAGTATTTCAAAGTCTTCATGATTTGTGGCAAAGATAACAGACGGTCAGCACAGAAAGGGTGAGGACGTTGGTTGACAAACCAGTGTGGCCCTTCAAACAAGAAGTACCAGGATTATGGGTTGACGAGCCTATATACCTCTTAACATAGTACAGTTTGGGATTTATTCCCCATAGGCCTGATATCAGATGAGCTTGATCAAGTGACCTGACCTAAGGAGAGTTTCTATGCCACGTCTATAGAGAAAATAAAATGGGTTATTTTATAACCGCAGATTTTAAGAAAGTTTATGTTAAATGTTTACTTTCATTACATTAATTACTATGTTATGTTTGTGTGTTGCTTTCCTATTACCAGATTTACCTGCTGAGCCCCTAGGCTCACTAGCTTTCATGGTTGCAGGTGAAGATGTTTCTTGAGAGCTGGGCAGCACAAGGTGAAACAGATCGGGGATGTGTTTATCGACAGACCAGCATTTCCATCCTGCTACAGTCCGCATCTCTTGGTGAACAAAATCGTAAAAGACCAGTCTAGTTCTTATTGTCTCTAAACTAGTTTTTGAACCATTTGTAATAAAAGATTTCTATGTTAGTTTTCGTAATCCTATCTGTTTCGTTTTGAGCTATTACAACCCTTAAGCTGAATTGCGATATGGTTTCATTGTTCAGTTGAATCGTGATTTGATTGTCCAATTTGAGTTGACTTTATTTGACCAAATAGTCCCGAGCTGACTTTCTGTTCTGAACCAGCACGCTCGTGTGCTGCTCCACTTCGAGCTGATCCAGCTTAGGCCATTCACTCCGAGCTGATCCAGCTTAGATCCGTTCTAGACTGATGCAGTAACTTCAAGATTAATTCTTCGTTTCTTTTAATGCACAAACACCCTGAATCGCCGTCTTCTTAGATATCTCTAAAATTTGAAAGAAAAAGATTGTACGCTTTTCCTTCGTGCTCTCGAGATTATTTTGTAAATCGATTGATTAGGACACGACACGATCTACCCCGTTCACTAACTTCTAACACAGTCGAAGAAACTTACGCTCAGATACCACCTAATGTGGGGACCTCAGTTGTTAATCGAATCTTAAAGGGCGATTAACAATTAAACATCATTTTAAGCTGGGATAATTACAGAAGTTTTTTTAACAGTAACAAGTGTGCCTGTTGCTTTCTAGCAAACTGTTATCTGCTGGCTTTCCACCACGCTGTTATCTGTTCTCATACAAACACGAAAACAAAGCCAGATAGATAGATACAACATATTACAAAATTACTACTATCTATTTCCATTCTAGGTACAATAAAAAAATCACATAGTTAGTAACTCTCTCAATCTGAACTGATAGTGACGGTTCTGGTTAACCCGACGTCCCACTTCTCTGATGCAATCTCAAGTTACCCACCTGTTGCCATGTACACATACAAACAAAGCAACAACCAGATAATTCTGGTGAGAAAAAGAATATCGGTATAACCGATATGACATGCAACATACTAATCATGAATGAAATGCATGTTAAGAAATAAGGTTATAAAATCTGAAAGATACAAGGGTGTTGGGATCCCGGGGAATAATATCTCAAAGCAACCACCGACTTTTCCAGTCGGGGTGGTGCCCAATATCTCAATCCCCTGACTTTGGCGCAACTATGGTGAGTTTTCTGGCTCGAGGAGTAAATGTACATCCTTGGCCACTCAACTATAGCTCCCCAAACATCTGCTCACTTTAGGCTATTCATCCCTCTATGATTCGGGTTAAGGCTCAAGATGAATGCAACCATATCAAGATGCATCAATAGAACCAATAGTAAATCTCATGCTAACCAAATCATACTCTACAAGCAAGAACATATTCATGTTCAACAAATAAGAACAAGCGGACAAGCAAGTCTGGGATTTAAGGGAAACTCGAGAATCATTTCTATCTCTAGTATTCTATCGCATCTTTACTGATATCAACTTATACCTCTATTCTCAATTCTTACGGTGCTCCAAAGTCAGCTGGAAATCGAGAATAAAAACTCCCGCAGCTTCGCTTCGCTTTCTCAGTTTGGCCTCTATCCAACTCCAACCTGGTACAAGGTTGTAGAGCTTGAAACAGCCAATCTCCGGCAAATGGGGAAAGTTCCCCGGCGGATTACTAGTGATCACGAGGTTTATATCTGTTAGATTAGATGCCCAACTAGCCAACTTGAGGCGTGTGGGTTTTTATAGACTCTTGTACAAACAGTCTTTATATATGATATTCGCATTTACTTATATGGCATTCTTTACTTTCATTATGTGTGTAATGATTTACAATTGCGTTGAGTAAAGACCTAGAATGCACTAAAGCGTATGTTAGATGTGATAGTGGGTATGACGGCTATCATGAAACACATCTAATAGTCGCTGTGTATTCTGAACATGTTCCTAGTCGATTGGGCCGTCAAAATGAGGATAAGGCCGCCCGAGTTAGAGACTAGTATCTGCGATGCGAAGTACCATGTTTCATTGGTAGGGAACATTGTGATGTTCTGAGCATGCAGATAGATAGTGACCTGGTGATCTATCGAACTACCCTCGTTCGGACTTTCCAAGTGGTTACCATTTGTCGAGTGGATAAGTCCGAGGTCTTGGTTGTACCGATTAGTCCTCACGACTCGAAACATCATTGAGACTCTACATGATAGACGTCTCACTTTGACCCGTTTGCCGACTCACTTGGGGTCATAAGGCGTCGGGATTGGGTGAGACCCCGATGCATGTAGGAGTCGATGCATCGTTGTCGAGGATTCACCGCTCGCAAACATGCGTGGATATCCTATGCTATCTGAGGGGATAATAGTGTATGAATCTCTGGCCAGAGTACTAGAAGTGTTTTAGGTAAATGTGTTTACCTAGTTACACTCGCCATGTCACTATTCAATCTCCAAGATGTATGCATAGCTATCGGATCTATAGCGACTCTCGATTTACCAATGGTCGTTGATCTGATCGGGATATATGGATTGAAAGGACCGTACCGTATGCTAACCACGACCGACTGGTTCTTGCAGGCACTATCAGTGATACCTAGGGGATCATGGGGCGATGTTGCTAGACGCTTTACCATGATCCGTTGGGCAGGTCCGGAATTGTGATTCCGGAGCCACAATGGTTGTGGGCCCACGGCTAGCTGTATCCCTGAACCATTGAGGGTCACACAAGTACTAGATTCTAGATTCCCGCACGGATACTCAGCTCAATCTGTTGAGCACGAGAAGAGGATATCGGGAATTGCGACTTCCCAAAAGTCAACAGGGGTCAAACCGGGGTTTCCCGCTGTTGAGGGGCAAAACGATCTTTTTACACTGGGGTTCTGAAAAATGGTTTTTCAGATCATATTATTCAGTTTTGGAAACTGAGTCGATCGGTCCGATCTGATCGGCGATCGGAGTTACGATCAAGTCTCGGTGGTGGAGATGAACTGAATGTTCATTGTTGGACCCGGGCCCGTTGGGCCGGTCCAATTCCAACACTTAATCTATTTAAATGTATTAAGAGACTTGATTAAAAATAACTCTCACAACTTAACCTAACCCTAGCACTAAATACCGCCGCCTCCTTCCCTTCTCCACTTGCGCCACCGCCGCCGCCGATCTTCGCCGGAAATTTGTTTCCGGCCGATTCGACGAGGAGAATCCGTTCGTGCAGAATTCGTCAGTGCTTCTAGTGCAGCCTGACGAAGGAGTCTCGGTTCTGGTCGTGGACCGGATTGGCGATTATCTACCGCAATCTACCGAGAAGAGCCAGGTTCTTGTAATTCCGGTTGGAGCCAGGCACAAGTGCCAGCAAGGTATTCGTTTTGAACGCCCTATGTATGTTGAATTATGAATTCTATTTTTCGTATTGATCGTCTCCCAGCTGTTATCTTTGTTCTTCCGCTGCCTCGCCGGGGGGCGGATCCGGATCCCCAACAATATCGGGGTTGGAAGTTTTCTCACGATAAAGATTACTCGCCCCAGATAATTATGAGTCTGAGAGGATAACTATGATTCTCGGAAGATAAGTCTGGCATGTGGCTGCAAAATATGACTAAGTGTTGATCAACAGTCATATATCTATACACCTTACGTTCTTCATATCTGGGTTATAGTACTTCAGATCAGCTAAGGCAGCTACAATACAGCTTAGGCATGCAGTTCAGCACGCATACACAATTCAACTCTCGCATCCGAAACACCGACATATCACGTTTGTGTTCAGATCGTGCTCGCAGACAGATCTTGCGCATAAATCAGATCTCACGTACTTCTCAGCTCAGAGCACTGCGTAACTGCCATAGCTGAAGTTCAATTTACGCCTCATTACTTAAGTCCGATATCAGATCCGAACAGCTGCACTGTGAGAGCACTACAATAGATCAGATCGCATCATTAGTACTGACTGTACTCAACACAGCTCAACTTAGAAGACTCAGATCAGGTCGCACCGTACCACTTCGGCTTAGACTTATCTATTCAGCTTACAACATCCAAATCAGTTCGCGACGCTCTCAGATCGCAGTATACATATACTTGGAACAGCTCACAATGATCAATTCAGGTCGCAATGGTCAACTTAGCTTACAATCTCAGATCAACACACGACAATAGATCAGCTCACGTCTGTTGTCCATACTAAAGATTCTCTATTAAATGATCCTAAACGCACAACTCACCAGTATCCTCAGATAGACTTCAAATCACCGGCAATATCAGCTCAGCACGAAAGACCCGATCAGCTTGCGCCTATGCTAATCCATATAAAATATGATCTTCCCAATAGATTAACCTCAGTTAATCACAGTGCTCACATCTGGTGCTCCTAATCATATATTAAGCATTCAATCAAAAACACATGATTATTTAAAGTGGGTTAACCTTTTGCTTTTTGGGCCTAAAAAACAAGTTAAAATATGCCAATACTCAAAATATAGAAACTAGCATGTCACTCAGATATAACGAAAGAAAAATCTTTTGAAATCATATTTCATACATATACAGAGCTAGTGCTGCTCACAAATTCACCCACAAACCATGAGATAAACGGTATTCAATCTGCCAGATAACAGTTCAATAACACGGTATACAAACAAACATCAAATCATCATCATCGAATAATAAAAACTACACATGACATCCCATGGTAAAAGACTCAATAAATATCGATAACATGCCAATATCTGGGCACTCGATCGACTCCTAAGGGACTCTACTAGCTGACGCTCCTCCTGGTGCGGTTGAACCACCTGGACGACCTGCAATGATCACCTACACGACCAAATCAGCCCCAAAGGAATGAGGTCAAACCCCAGTATGAAGAAAAGATAATACAACAATATTGTAAAACTAGAATATGCTATATGTTATACAATGGATGTTTGATAACAACTGAATAACAGGTACCAAAATAAAACTCCAAAAACGGTCAACAATAAACGAAGTGGAACATCATCGAGAGTTCGGAAGCTACCTGAGCCATCTCAATGAAAGAACGGAGGTGTATTAACTCAACACCACCAGCCATAATAACCACAACATTGAGAGCTCGGGAGTGTTTGACCAGCAAATCCACTTATGTTTGACTAGTAAATCCACTTAGATCCTCATCGTTTGTAACACTTTACATTTTTTAGAACCTTGGGAATGTACATTTCTATGGGGTTTTCATTCAGTGTTTATCGGGCTAAGGCTCCAATCTTTTTGCAGATCGATCAAAAAAGCTCAATTGATGAGTGAATAATAAATGTAAATCAGTAATATAGAAGAGAGTTTGTTTATGGGAGTTCGAAGCTAAGCTTCTACGTCTCCATTTTTCCAAACTGGGAAGAATTCCACTAGAAAACTTTGAATTAAAAATTTATTGTATATCGTAAACCGACCAGTCGGATCGCATTGAGCTGAACTCCTAGTCACTCTCTGATATATAATAGAACACTATCTGATATCTTGCAAATATTTTATAAAGCTCAGAATATTTTTTACAAAGAAATAAAAGCTTAATATGATTTCAGCTAGAGCTGAAATACAACACTCAAAACTAATATGAATAAGTACAGAGTGTTTGAATGGCTAAATGCGAAAGTTCCGGATCAAAGATTTTGCGACTAGAGAGCAAGAGAATCAAGAGAGTCGAGAGTGATCTTCACATACTTCTCTTCAACTATTTACAGCCTCCGAATTCAAATGGTGATAAATGTTACCAGCGGACTCAGTCAATGAATCCTCGTACGTTAGCCTTCAAGTAATTAATGCTTATTTAATGATTTGTACTAGCTTCATATTGACGCACTAATACTCTATTTTGTTTCAAACGGGAAATCCTCGTACTCAAAAAACTCTGATATATTATGATAGTTTATCCGAGTTGTTCAATGACTATGAATGAGATCATCAAGTCAATGCATCGAATTTAGCTCTTATCTGATGTCATACTGAACTCCACTCTAATATGTTCACTCATCTGTACTGATCTGTTCTTGACTTGATATTACAACCTATGCTGATATGATTCTCTAAGCTGATCTACTAATCTAATTTGAATTGCTCTTCTATTCAGTCGACTTGAACTGGTGTGATCTAATATGATATATTCTGTTTTAAACAAAGTTGTCCTTACTCAACTTAGCTCTAATCTAATTTGATTAAAACACGATATTAGATGATGCATGATCTAATCGTCTAAGATCCATGTTGAGTACTTTGTTATCATTAGAGCTTAGAATTTTATATTTAACACTATCATACGAAGTTAACAAAAGAACCAAGCATGAAAAATACATACAAGTTAGTTTACTGGACTAAAATTAAAAAGGATACAAGTTAAATGACTAACATTAAAGTCACTGTAACATGACCAAAAATGAAAAAGAAATTTAAGTTGTGTGTTGAAAAAATACAAGTTACAGGATAAAAATTCAATTTCTCCACAAACATCTATCAGATTTTATTATTAAATACATGATTATTATCTCTTATTTAATATTTTTAACCCATAGGTGCGTTTAACAGCACGAACAATGATATAAACAGCGCTGATATTAAATATATGGATTCTAATATAAGTTTTGAGCTTGGATATCTTTTATAATAAACTCACAATTATCAATGCCAACATGCCGCATGCCTTTAGGCGGATATATTAGCAGAATGTCTGTATGTAATGTCTGCGACCATTCCTATGACATCAGTCGCCGTATACGACGTCGAGCAAAATTTGAATAAACAAAAACCAATATAATTTACTAAGACCGAATTCGATCAGCAAAACGCTCAGTACGTTGGTGTTTGCTCTCTTTTGAGGGTGGAGGATGATCAAAAGTGTCTGTAAAACTATAATAGCTCGCTTCCATGTATTTGCTTAACTGTGGTTCATATTACAAACATCTCTCTCTTTGTTTATATATTGTCAAAGTTTCCCGATGTTGTGCAAGTTAGAGCCGGTGGATAGCACAATCCGTAAATGTATACGGATAATGGCTACTCCAGAGTAAGTATCATGTTCCAAGATTCTATAGATAATATCAATGGAATGGAGAGCTGAGACCCTCTTGCGAAGAGAGTGAGTGGACAGGTTGATGTCGCTTCGACGGAAAAGAGGGTGGTTTTCTAAATGATGGCCTCTTCTTGAGTTGGTGCAGAGTTCTCTTTACATAAAGTGTTTGAAAGATTGGTCCAGCTCTCTCCTTGAACTTGAGGATGGAAAAGAAGAGAAATCTGTAAGCCAGCAGCATGCCGAAAACCACGGCTAGATCCCACCACTTTGAGTAATTTAGTGAAATGCCAAGCACAGATGTGAGAAAGTCCTCTCCTTTCAGTTTTGGTGAGCCGGGGCTGGGGTCATGAGGTTCAAATTCCAGTCCGATCATTTCGTTCTTGTATGCACCCTGTGTATGTATTTCCCAGTTCAGAGAAGATAAACAATTACTTCATTGTAGGATTTCAAGGTTTATGAATATTGAGTTTTACCTGGAGGCTCCATGCCATGTAGTTTATGTATGAAATCGGGTATCTCCAAAATGGCTTCGGAAGGTCGTAAATGAATCGAAAAAAACCAGCTGTAGCCATCATGATCCCCTACAGTAACAGAAGCATAAAGGATTTGTGTGACCTTCTGCAGGTGTATCTCTAATAAAGTGTACATTGGTCGGTTAAGTAACTTACTAGAAAACCGGCCCCGATTATTACTCCCATCAAGAAATTAGGAACGACAGCAGCCACAACCATCATGCAGCTCTCAACGACTGCCATGGCGAAAAGTAGGTCGAGTGCAGCGTATATGAAATGTGAGATGCCAGGATGGTACTTCACCATGACATATGTAATGGATATTGAGCTAACAGACAATGTTACTAAGAATGGAAATGATGAGATGAAGTTTGAAAGAATATATATTCCAACTCCGTAGTGTCCATTCTGCCTTTCTTTGTAAAATATCTGTTCCATTTGGTAACAGAAGCTATACGTCAAAATCTTGGTTTACAGTTGTTCTATGTGATCTTTATTAGTTATACTTCGGAATGATTCTACGATTTACCTTCATTTCCTCAAGGAATGATGGGAGGCCTCCGATGGTCAAGAATGTCATAAAACCAGATATAAATCCACCACACGATCCCCGTGCTAAGAGTGAGTTGTAGCCGTTCCCTAGGTCATGAAACACAGAACCTACACAAAACGATACAATAATATATACTATGATTCTTAGCCAGTAGTATCCAAAATCTCTGGACATGTTTGTGAAAGATCGGATTGTTAGCGTCGAAAGTTGCTCCCACCATCTTGCTTTGCTCCCACTAGTTTTCCACAAGATATGTCCTTCCTGAATGAACCAAAGCTCCTGATCAGAGGTCATAAAATATGTTTCTTGCAAGTACACATACAATATACTAGACTTTTTTGGAGACATCAAAGGGGTGAGATGTCACATGCCCTTTTTTGCTCCTTTCTTCTTATCTTATTAAGTAGAACTCTCATAAGATAACTTACAAAAGCTCCAAATCATTACATGGACCAGTTGTTCTTATCGAGCTAATCATAACAAGATAATGAATACATAGTCCCGCAAGAAATGTGGACAGAATGCTAACAGTGATTGGGATATCTCGGATTGTGGCCAGTGTTCTTGATGCGATTGTTGACCTTTGATAGTTGTGGAGGAGCTTTTCTCTGATCTCTGCTGACTTTAAACAAGAAACATTCGTTGTGCCCTGTTAAGAGGAAAAAAGAACCTCAAATAATGTCATTTTCTGGTTTTTCCATGTTGCATCACAATAAAAAGTTTCCTCAAAGGAGAGTCCTCTGATTTCTTTCGGCCTTGATCCTCTTATAATTATTGGAGATTGAAGCATTCATAATTTACTCACACTTTTTTCTCCAGATGTCATTGCAGTGTTGGTCATACAATCAAAGTCCGAATTTATACATCGAAGAAAATGATCCGACGGGTTCCTTTTACTTGGACAAGGGAACCCAGCATCAGCAAAGAACTGTAAAACGAGATTCAAGAAAGGAATAAGATGACAATTCAAGTACGTTACATAACACATAAATTTTATTTCATTCTCGTGCATATATACCTTTACTGCCATTTTAGCTTCTCCAAAGTACACCGTTTCGCCATTCGACAGCAGTAAAAGATCATCAAACAGCTCAAAAACTTCGCTGCTAGGCTGATGAATCGACGACAAAACCGTTCTATCATTGGAAGCAGTGTTCCTAAGAGCCTGAATCACGAAGAAAGCCGACGCACTGTCCAGGCCACTTGTCGGTTCATCAAGAACCAAGAGGCGCGGTTGTGTTACGAGCTCTAAGGCGATGCTCAACCTTTTCTTCTCCCCACCGCTTATGCCTCGCGAATGCCAGTTTCCAATGGTATGATCAGCACAATCTTGAAGTCCCGTTTCTATGATTGTGTTTTCTATGGTCTCATTGATAGATTGTTTTGTTGTATTTCTCGGTAGCCTTAACAAAGCTGAGTATGTGATAGTTTCTCTAACTGTAAGTGTCCCCAAGAATGCATCTTCTTGAGTTACATAAGCCTGACAAAAAATCACAGTTTTGGGATTTTATCAACATATCAATGAATTATTGATATTATTGTGTCCACCATTGGTTTTCATGCAAAATCATGGCATTTTACACCTCACAGTATTGTTCCACTTTTCTATAGATGTATGATGAATATGGCAGGACTAGATACTAATTCGAAAAATCTGTCATTTTTGTGGTATTGTAAAGTTGTTTTGGTTATCTGTAATTATTTTCTATGGCAGAAACATGGTAATTGCTTTTTACAGTTGAGGCAGCTAAATGGAATTCAAATAATACGAAATTGGATTTTTGGACAAAATCATTTTTATGAGATTTTTAATATTTTTTCATGGTTATTAGTAAATCACAGGGGCACCGACAGATGTTAATCACACCAAGTCATGTACATTGGCTTAATATAGCAAGTACTGACGACTATTAGACAACTTCCGTTTCAAAAATCCTGGACTCTAATTGTCGAGCTTAATGTAGTATTGACATGTGTAGACAAAATATTAAGATTATATAAAAAAAATAGATGCAGTAGAGTTACCTTTTTAAAGGAGTTTTTATTAATTAATTATAATAGTTCTTTCAAATGCTATATTTTGTTAGTTTTAGGAATAATGCCATCATTAATTAACATAATTATATATATAGATATATAGTGTTGAGATATTATACAGGTACAATGACAATTATGTCGAATTGAATGACAAAATTGTGGAATCAAAATAATCAACAAAAATACAATGATTTTACGTGGTTCATCCAAATTTAGCTACGTCCACGGAGCTACATTGGGAATGGGGATAGTAATTTTCCCTGCGGGTTTGGGGGCACGCGGGGAAAAAACCGAAATGGGACGGGTATGGGGAATATTTTATATCTCCGAATCAAAAGGGGATGGGGATGATAATAGTACCTCCATCCCCGAAATCCCCGACCCCGCCCCGACTAATGTGTGTATATATATATAATAAAAATAATACTACTACTCTTATTTCATACATATTTAGATGAATAAAAATCTTCCAAACTACGTAATAATCTAATAACATTTATAAACATATATATATTGTTCTTTAATAATATATTATTGAGTAATAATAATATGTAATAGTATATATATAGTATCTGATATATTAGAAATATGTATGTATTAATAATATACATTAATAAATACTATATATATGATATTAGAGGCGGGGATGGGGATAGAGATCCCGGAATTGTTCGGGGGCGGGGATGGTAATTGCAAAACCGAATATCTCTCATCTATGCTAGGAGTCCAATTGAAGTTAAACATAACTTCAGTTTGTCAATAGTCACAGTACTTGTGAGCATATAAGCTGGATTCTTACTTCCAGGAATCTTCTCAAACATCAAGATTCTATCTTCCAATACTGATATAATGAAATTGTACCGTATATATATATATGCTTCATCATAGCATGATACATTGGATTCTTGGCCACATGAATTGTAGTCTGACTATCATAGTGTAATGTGCCCTCAAATTTTTTACTCAATTCCTCAAGAAATGATTACAATCACATCATTTCTTTGCTAGCTTCCGACACAACAACATATTCGGCCTCAGTACTCGAACAGTGTAACAATCATTTGCAACTTGGATACCCAGCTTACAGTCGTACCACCAATGTGAACAAATATCCAGTAGGATTTTTCTGTCATTTAGGTCACCGCCTATATCAGCATTGACAAATCATGTAAGTTTTGATTTGACTTCCTAAAGCATAGAGTAAACTACACTACCTTTCAAGTATTTGAGAATCCATTTAACTATTTCCAAATGCTGTTTTCCCAGATTGCTCATAAACATGCTCACAACTCCAACTGCTTGTGCTATGTCTGGTCTTGTACACATCATTGCATACATAAGACTTCCGACAACAGAAGTATAAAGAACGTTGTTCAGATAAACCTACTCTCGTTCCACCGAGGGTGATTGAGCTTTGGTTGGTTTGAAGTGCCTAGCCAAAGGAGCACTCACTGATTTAGCTTCGATCATTTTAAATCTGCTAACCATTTTTTCACGTACTCTTCGTGAGATAACTTCAAGATGTCATTAACCCGGTCTCTTAAGATCCTCATGAATTCATCAAACTTCTTGTACCACTGTTTTGGAGCTTGTTTGAGACCATATAAGCTCTTCTGAAGTTTTCACACTATTTTCTCTTTCCCTCTTACTTCAAACTCTGTGGCTACTTCAAATAAATTTTTTCATCCAAATCACCATGAAGAAATACCATATTTACATCTAATTTCTCTAGATGTAAATCTTATTTTGCCACATGTCCAAGTACAGTTCAGATAGTAGTCAATTTCTGGAGAGAAATCTCGGTGTAAAGGAAGGTCTTTTACAACAAGTCTTGTCTTGTACCTTTTGCTACCATCATGTTCTTTTACCGATACACCCACTTGTTATGTAATGCCTTCATACCTTCCGAAAGTTCTATCAGCTCCCATGTCTAATTAGATGACAATGAATTCATCTCATCCTTCATGCCTGACTTCCACTTGGTTGAATCACCATTTTACATTGCCTCTTCATAGGTCTCCGGTTCACCTTTATCAGTTAGTAAAATATAATGAAACGCAGGAGAGTATCTATCACGTGGTCTGATTGTTCTCGAAGATCTTTTGAGTTCAATCTTCGAAGTTTGTGGGTCAACTTATTGTGCAGTTTTTTCTTCAGCTTTCGGTTGTTCCTTTCAGTTCATTCATAGAGTGGTACTTCATTTATCTTCTTGACTTCAAGACATTCGTCTCCAACTCCAAAGTCTGATTTTTCCTTACATAGTACCTACTCATTGAAAATCATATCCCTACTCCGAATTATCTTCCGATTTTGGTCAATGATAACCAAAATCATTATCTCCATAAAGAAATATCTCTTGGATTTTGGATCAAGTTTTGTTCTGTTGGTTGAATCAATATGAACATAAGATAGACAGCCAAACAATTCAAAAATGAAAGCTTTACTTATTTGTCACTCGACACCTCCTCTTGTATTCTTCTAAAATTAAGTGGTACTGAAGGTCCTATGTTTATCAGAAATGTTGTAGTGTTAACTGCATCAACCTACAATGATTTTGGCAATCCAGCGTACAATCTCATGCTTCTGGCATGTTATTAAGGGTTATGCTCATTTCAGCCACACCATTATGTTGGGGTGTACCATGAATGTTGTTCTCCATCTTGATCCTGTTGTGCGCATAATGATTCTTGAACTCATCATCTTCATATTTCCACCATTATCAGATCGTAAGAACTTCACCTTTAAGTTGGTCTCATTCTCAACCATGGATTTCCACCTTTTAAAGTTCTCATAAACATCGGATTTATTTTTTAGGAAATAAAAACCAAACTTTTTGCTCGAATCATGAATGAATATGACATAATATCTTGAGCCTCCGAGGAATGCTATAGGTGATGGACCCAATACGTCAGTATGAACCAGCTTCAACTTTGTTGCTTTTTGTTCTCTACCGCCTATTGAAAAAATCATTTTTATGTGTTTTCCAAAGATACAGCTTTCACACAGTTTCTGTTCAACAGAGTTTAATTCCTGCAGTGTCTCACTTGACATCAACATCTTCATTCACTTCTCACTCATATGTCCAAGTTTATAGTTTCATGACTTGAATTAGCTCCAGCATCCACAACTGCTAATGTGTCTCTATAACTGGAAGTCATATAAAGTGTTCCAGTTTTCTTTCCTCGAACAAGAAGCAATGCTCCTTTGCTCACTTTCTAGGAATCATCACCAAATGTCACATTATGACCATCGTCATCGTGTTGTCCCATCGAGAGAAGATTTCATGTCAATCTTGGCATATGCCTTACTTTGTTGAGTTTTCAGACATATCCATTTTATATTTTCAAATGGACGTCACCCGTACCAACTACTTCCAAAGGTTTTCCATCAGCGGGGAAACATTTTCCATAATCATCAGCAATGTAATTATCGAATACATCGCGATTACAAATGGTACGAAATAAACTTCCGAGTCCATGACTAGAGCTGTCAAAACGGGCCAAGCACGTCGGGTTAACCCGCCCCACCATGAAAAATAGGCAGGTTGGGTTACTAAAATGATAGCCCATTTGGAGGCGGATCGAAACGGGTTGGCATGCAAGTTAGTAAACAACTAATAGATTTATATTATTACTATTTTTTATAGTTTTCTATTGGAATCAATGTATCACTTTAATTGTATTTTGGGATATTCTTCTTTTTTTTCTGTCTTTCAAATGGTAAAATCATTGACGTGTCATTATAAAAAATAAAAAAATTCAAGAAGTAATTTACTTCCATGTATAATTTATTTTATTATAAGGTAAGATCTTAAGTGATCGAAATGCATAAAGAATTAGAAGAAAATAAACCTAATGGAACGTGTTAAATAAAATATAAGATCATTGAACACATTAATGCTCAAATAGTAATTACAATCCAAACTCGAATAAAAGTATTTTAGTTGTGACGGGTTGTTCCGCTAGCCCATCAACTCGTGACGGGGAGGGGCGGGCCATTTAGGAGCCAGCTAGATTGGCAGAGGTCTGCCCACCCCGCCCCGTCTAAATGCGGTCCAAGACGGGGCGGGTTGGCCTGTTTTGACGGCTCTATCCATGACCCATGAATCAACTGGGCTTTCCATGGATAGTAATGAGGCATCACGCATCTCCTCAGTAATAGTTTATGTCATTGTTCTTCGGAGATTTCAGTTCTTTTCAAGTGACCAGTTTCACCGCAGTTCCATCATTTTAACTTCTTTTCAGAATATTTTTGTTTTTTGCATTTCTTGATTTGGATCTACCGCACCATCAGTTAGAATTCTTTTCCACACTCCTGCCCTGTCCTATATTATCGGGATTTAGAGTAGATCTCTATGAGTTCCTTCACGAGAGCCTATCCTGCAAACTTCTTTAGCAAGGATCTGATAGCTGACATCATTAAGCTGTAGCATTCTTTTTTCAATAGAATTGCTAACTGCTACCATATCGGCTCCCAAGAAATTGTTAAAGACGTCAAAAGAATAAGTGCACGAATTTCATCATCAAAATTAATTTCAACCGAGATGTGAGCTGCAACTTAAGAACCTTCTTTCATTTTCAAATTTAAATAAGTTTGCATCATATGTATTTTGTTTTTTGATGATGGTTTCTCGTATATGTTTGGACAATATCTCCTCCATGATTTGTGCCTCCACCACATTATGAGACACGTACTTCGTTAGGGTTAATCGAATAATACCTAACACCCAACAGAGTTCAGAAGTTCTCTACTTCTGAACTTAGCAAGTTTGGAGCATCCGAACTCAAATTCGGAGCTCCCGATCTTCTTATCCGGATAATGCATAAAAAACATGATGCATAACCAGGCGATCGAAGCTTTTGGACGCTCTCCTTCAATAAGAATTCAGCAGGGCCAGGCGAATTCGACAAGTGGAGGATAGTCATTTCTGACCTTCCAAAACACCATAATCGCCATACAATTATAGAACTCTGCCATTTCATTCCTCACAACCACCAACGCAATTCCCTCTTCTGCATTACAGTTCCTATAGCTCCCAAGAGTTTTCTAGGCATTTCTATAGGTGAGTTCGAAGTCGAGACTCTTTTAAAGCAGGTGACAACTTTAGTAGCAATCAAGAGTGTCACTAAAGGGTACTTTTCGATAGACGGATGTACATTCAAAGGCTTTTTGAAATAGTCTAAGATCTTATTCTTAATTACAACCCTTTAGTCTTATACAACATTGAACAGGCAGAAAAGCAGAAATGAATCTCTCGACTTGCATGCATGAGATAACCTGACCATACTATCGTGGATATTCATATGTTTGTCTATCTGTATTATGTACCTGTTGATTAGTTTGTTGATGTCCACCGCTTTATCTTGGACACCCCAGACACAAGGTTGGATTGATTTTTTATTATTTAATTATGGTTGATTATCTTTGAAGTTGAATCTATGCATCACTTGTTACTGATTGTGTTTCAGGTAAGGACACTATATGTGCCCTTTATTCAGTTTTAGTACTTTTATGGGAGTGTTGATATGACACCTAACACGTAGAAAATATGTCGGATTTTCTGGCAGTACACCATTATTTTCCGATCCCACGTGAATACTCGATTAAAAATTACAGAAATAAAAAAATGCCTCGGTTCAAGACCATAAATGGACTAGAAGATGGTCAATAATGGAAAATGAAAAGTAACAGGACCAATAATATAATTTTTCCTGTTTATAAGATGAGAACCGGAGTATTTTTCTTAATTTAAGAGGTGTGACTTTGATATTTAAAACATAATTTTATATTGTATGTATATAAACATATATGTTCATGTAGTTTGGAACAAACGTCCTAAGTTGGAAATTTTAATTTGTCTTATAAGAAAAATTGTAGGATGGGTATATAAAAAAAATCATTTTTTGGGGATTGAAATATTAATAATTGAGTTGTATTTACTTACAAGGACACCATAATCATGAGTTCTCCTTTTGCTTCCATTAATATAAACATTTCCGATCGTCACCACATTCGCCGGTAGTCTTCCTGCAAGCCAATTATCTCTTGTTATATTCTTACAATGCCAAAGAACCTAAAGAAACTCTACTTGTCTCCACAAACATGAAACATATTTAAAAAATACTGTGAGTATATTTAGCTTTGTAAGATTGAAATAGCATATGAAAATCAATTAAAAGTTATATGATCAGTGGCGAGACATCAAAGTAAAGACTAAATCAATTCATAGTGGGGGAAAATTAATGAGCTTGGGAATTTTATTGGGAGATCGGACTTCAGATTGTTCAATAATAATCTAAAAATCATAAGATTTTCGGTCATTAAAATTCTCATATTAATATTGAAACTTAAAGAAAAATTTTTGTTTTGCCATGAAGTAGGTTTGAAACAATCAACAATGTATTTGAGAATATAATATTATCAGAAAATGTAAATATGTTGGACATGTTTGATATGATGAGAGGTAAATATGTTGGACATGTTTGATATGATGAGATTCGGTGGGTCTCATTCCATTCTTCTGCTTGGAAAAATATTTGGATGTGAATGTTCTATTCATATTGGTTGGGATTACTGTTGGGAAAATATTTTAAGTTTTGATGAAAATAAAAATCAGCACAGAGTTATCAGATCAGGTGTTGGGAATGCAACAAACCAGATCAGGCGTAGGGAATGCAACGGACCAGATCAGGCTAAGTAAGGTTAGAATAGTTCAGATCAAATCATGTTAAATAAGGACAATTTAGTCTTTGGACCAGTTCATAAGGGCAATCAGCTCAGAGCGGAGCTTCGAATCATTTCAAAAGCAGAACAGAGACAGTGGAGCTTCGTAACTAGCTAAGGTCTAGATCAGATCATAACAAGAGTTGAACAGAGTAATCTTCGAGGCAACGACTTGATAAAAGGTGTGTAACAGATATGCTTTTCAGCATAATATCAGATATGTAGAAGTCTAGCCGAATACGAAATTTGCTACATTGGAGAAACTTTTAATGGAGCTGTACGGATCGAAGAACGAACATTAAATGCTCATTAAATGTAGGACACATTTATTATCGTTTGAGTCCTCAAGTATAAAAGGAAGAACATGCAGAGATGAAGATACGATGAAGTGAAAAAAAACGATAAGACAATTTTGAACAAAAGACAATCTAATCAACTGCACCTACGAATTTTTCCTTTCAATCATAAGATTGTTTTTCATTTTTTTCTATTTGAATCTTCTATAAAGTATTTCAGCCGAGTGCTGAATACTATAGGCTTTGTATTGAACAGATATATTATCAAAAGCCTTTCTCAAATTTGACTTCACAGTCTGCATGCTGTTTGTGAGTTGATATACTAGGACTTCAGATCGGGTGCTATCTGACTGAGTTGTTTACTGCGTATTCTACATCAAAGCCTTCTAGTGAAAATCCAGTTTTGAAGAATGGGAGATGTAGAAGCGTTTCGTCTAACTTCCATGAACAAACTCGATTCTCTCTTTGTTTTTACTATTTCAGTTTGCATACAAAGTATTTTTAGTTCGCTGCTCAACTGTGAAATTTCCGCATAAATTATTTATTTCGTAAGAGAGCAGATCGGATTGAGTACATGACTTAGCTTTTAACGAAGCTAATCCAAAAATTGTTTTAAAACACAAAAGTTTTTCAAAGAGTATATTCAAACCCCCCTAAACTCTAAACCGTGTTCTTTATGACCCTATTAAGTGGTACCAGAATGCTTTTGTGTTCTGATCCAGACCCGACTTTCGATCCTATATTTCTATCAAGTGGTATCAGAGCAATCTGATTCGGGTCTTGATTTCTAAAATTACCCATTCTTATCCTTCCAACTTATATATATAGAATAATTTTATAAATATAAAAAATATAAGAATAATACTAGTATTTAAATTAATAGTAATACTAATACTAATCATAATACTAAGAAATGAATAAACAATTATGATAATAATAACATTTACAAGATTCAGACTTACAATAATAACAGCAGCATAACGATACCAATAAATGGAATATTATTAATATCTAAATCAAATAACAATAAAATTATTAAGTAAAAGTTGCTTATCTCTTTTTCTTGTATTCTCTTCTTTGGGAAACACACCTCCCACATCATTTGATGTCTCACATAAATATGATAATAATCAAAATATAATAATGATAATACCGAATAAAATATTAAGAATCACTATTTAAAAGAAAGCTAATGGTAGTAATAAATAATAAAGATGATGCGAATACTCAACGAATTTCGCATTTCCTATGTTTCAGAAAGCGAATGTCACCATTACGAATGTCACATATACTATTGGTAGCACATAACATAATATATATATATATATATCGTATTCCAACAAGTGGCCCGCAGCATTAAAGTTAGCATTCTTGGCTAATGGGAATGAGATAGACATGGAACCAATTTTCCAAAACCTCATTTCCATGCCCATATTTGGTGAACGAGAATATCAGATGTTTCTAATTGTGATTCCTGTTGAATCATATGCTCGGGATGGTTGCAATTATCATTTTTCTGTTCTCCCCAATCATATACTTTTGTTTTTTTATTTTTTGTCTCAATTATAAATTTGGTTTCTATATTAGTATTATTTCTTTTCAACCCCTTTTACTATTTTTTACACTTATTTAAGGACACCTATATATGGGATGAATGGAGATGGACTTTATATGGATATGTTCTGTTGGACACATTACAATAAATGCATTTATCTGTATTTATGTTATACTAGGCTCTAGAAAGCACCAGATTCGTATATATAATCATATTTTTAATAATAATATTCTTTACGCATTATAATTTTGTTGTGAAGCATATTAATGGTATATAAAAAATTTTATGTATATTCTATTATGTTTGTTTCTATTTAAAAAAAATTGCATTTTGTGGGAAGATGTATTTTGGAGAGAAAATGGAATGTGATGAGAGACCAAAATTAGTTTTAAGAAACAATGTTTAATATAAATATATCAATTATTATGTCATATATTAAAGAAAAAGTGATACTTTTGTCTCTTGACATATTGATGAATTGGCATTGTCACGTCGTTTTTTTCAGAAAAATTGTCTGGAGAAGAGCGTTGTGAGAACCATTAAAATATTTTATAATGATTAATACATTCATGAGTGACACTTTTTAGCATTAAAGTTATAATATATCTGATAGATTTGAACCTCCACTCCAATGCCATTTCACTCGAAAACAAAATTCAAGATCTTATATTAGCTATGTCAATATCAGCATTACTGCTTGGAATCGGGGGATCTCAAAAGATAGAAAACAGGAGGAAAGAGTCCACAGGATGGGGAGAGCTTATATTAATTTGTTTGGTGAAATTTTTTAAAAACAACTTATAAATATCCCAAATCAAATATAAGCAATATATAATAACAGTTAAACAATTACTCCCAGTGGTATTTGGACGAAGCATTTTAAAAAAAGTTGATGAAATCTCGGAAAAACACAATGAGAGGGGAAGAAGCACCTAACCTGCTAAAGAATCAAGAAACGTAGACTTGCCAGAGCCCGAAGGACCCATGACAGCCATGATCCTCCCGGAAACAGCATAGCCATTCAGCCCGTTCAGCAGCTTCTTCGTCGGCCCGCTTCCGAAATTCGGGAGCATCACCGTTAAATCTTGCCATGCCAAACAGGCCTCTCCAGCGCCGGTTTCAAGATCTTGTCCGCCGTCGAACGTGGCGGGAGGTGGCGGAGTTATCTCTATCTCCATATATGTTATATATCTGGCTTTGTTTCTTATGGTACTAACCAGAAAAACGAATTCTCTGCTGTCTATATAGTGCAGTGGTACAGCAAGGGGAATTATGTTGTCTAATGGGTACACTTGAATGCAGCCATAAATGGCGCAGCAGGGTGGGGGTTGGGTGAGTAGGGCGAGTTTAATAAGGTTTCATGTGGGTAAATAAATAAGTAGAACTCATTTTAGCGAATGATGATTTGGCTGATCAGGTAGCAGTAGGGATGGCAAGTATACCTTCTTATGTTAAAGTTATGTACCAGTCTAATGAATCGGTCATTATTTCCCCGTTTCTTCCAGGCTTGGGCAGAATATATTATTTAGGAAAATAAATTTTGGGTTCATTGAGTTTTCTGGATTTCCAAAATTTCGTTCTTGTGTTCTTACAATTTTTTTTGTATTTCGGTTTTACTCACGCGATACTGACATGATATCGAAACCATTGATATGTTCACTATTGACTCGATAATGAGATGAAAAAAAATTGATATCATAGGCACCTTGTATGAGCACTTGTGTGGTTACATGGTGATATGACACTTCCTGATGCTGTCACGTCACCAGATATCTGTACATGTGCTCATAGAAGATATCCACAAGATCAACCAGATAAAATGAAATAATCAAATTTAGAAGTTAACCATATTTATCAGGATTAAACATAATTATTTACTTATTTTTTCGTTGGAATGCTACTGGATACCAACAGTTTCTGATTGTGTGTATGTGATACCTAACTTGATGTCAAATCATTAATATACTCGAGGACCTAATGGAAAGCCAACGACAGTTATGGTAGTGGACTAGAAGGTTTTCAAAAAATAAAACCTAGCATGAAAAATCTTTATTATTGATGTTTGATCAAGAATAAGGCAGAGATAATTTATCGCTAAATATGTAATGCTTCAAGGGCCAAAAGTAACATGATCTGCGTCAAATTTAAGAAATGCTCAACAACTATGAACAGGGCATCGACTTTTTGAATTCAGCAGCACACGCATATATAATTTTGAGCAAGGAAGAGCGGGGTAGTAGGTGACGCCGAAGAAATTTCTATGAGAAACGATCGAAAAATATTTTTCAAAAAGCTATAACCATAAGTGTGCTTATCGAGCATGTGGCTCTTTCTTCTCAGTGTGACTAAGAAATATGTTTAAGGATTATTATGGTTCAAGTTTGATATAGATAAGAATCTTCGAAAACTAAAATATGTCACGGCCTCTATATATGGTGGGTCCAAAACTATTACAGGATATCATGCTTTTTAGTTGATCAAAAATTAGGTACTTATAAGTATGTCCTGAGAAATTAGATGAAATATCAGTACTTTAAGGCTGCGCTTGGTAGGTAGGATGTGATAAGAGGTGATAGATAAATTGAATGATAAATTAAAAATATATGTGTGATAGTTAATATCTGAGATTGGTAGACTATTGTTTGGTTTGATTTTAAAGGGATAGATTAAAATGTGGTTCAGCTTATGATTTTACCAATGTACCCTTTAACAACATAAATGACACCGATGAACTGCTGGGATTGAATACACGGTTTTGTCGAATGCATCTGCGCTTTCCAAAATCAGGCACGTCTGCCCTACAGCACTTCACGGCTTCGGAGTGTTATCGAAGATCTTGTTTGCAGAGAATACATAACATATCGAGCAGTGCTAGACGGATCTACGGCTATATCCTCTTACCGACAAAAATGGTGTTCTACGAATTTGAGGTATGATTTTGTTTTCGATTCACCTCGACACTGTCGTTTTCAGGTCATTGTAGGTTGTGTTCATTTTTTTCACAACCTATCGCATACTGATTCGTCTTTAAGTTTTCCCGTGTCCCTGTTTTGTGAACGGTACAGAAAGCGTAAGGCCAAATTTTCTTGTGTTTTGGTTCGCTTGGAATTGTTAATTGTAGATATATTCAGGATTTCGAATTGTTTTTGTGGAGGCCCTTTAATTGCGCGTAATGAAAGGATGGTTGGGACGCCTGTTTTTTTTCATCGTTTGTTTTTATGATTTGTGAAAGATTGAAATTTTTTTCCCGTCGCTACTGACTGGTTGCTTGTTGTCATCAGTTTTAATTGCTTCGAATTTAATCTGCTCTTACTAGTATTGAGTTCCTGGAAGCAAGGAACTCTCAGCCCCAGGTTAGATTCTGTATTTTTCATTTACAGTTTGGTAGGTAATCAATTTTTTAAAGTAAGTCAGCTAGGGCCAAGGTCTTCCCTTTGACGATTCTTCATTTGTTTTTTCGATTGTGCCTTAGTTGTTAATTCACCGAACCAACTTAAACGTTTGTTCTTCTGTACTTAGTTTGTGGTCGTGGTTGGAAACCGATTTATTTTGTATTTCTGTGAACCCAATGCTGAGCTTAGTATACCTGTGTTTATTGTTGCTGTCTAATTTGCAGATAGCTGTCCCTGTATTGAAATTTCCTTGTTTGTTTTCATTTTGCCACTTCTCTGTTTTGGATCTTCATTTACATGTTGTAGTCCCATGTCTCAATGTTCCTTGATGTTTTGGAGTGGATTTCCTGCAGATTGTGACTGTTCCAATCGAAGAATTATTAGACAGTAGGTCAATTAGTTCATTAACATGCATAAATTTTTAGAATGAAGCGCATATAACTGTTTATATTATTACTGTTTGTTGTATATCGAAGATCGTATGTCGTGGTAATCTGTAATGAGGTTTAGTCTCCTATGATAAGCTTACATTATACTTTCAGATCTGAAGTTTGGTCAGAAGAATAACAGTGACACAACAATCGTGGCATACCAAACGTATTACTACCCCTCATTCGAAGTCCACAATGGTGTATTTCTTACCTTTTCTCTCCTTAATTTTGCGGTCAACGCTGATATGCGAGTAGATATATGTGCGCTTTTACCGTTTCTCGCGAAGTGTGACCAATGTATGATTTAAATCGTACTACTGTTTTTAACATGTCCCATGTACGTAATTGTCTCATTTCTTTTACTCAAGTAAAAGTTTGAATATGTTAATGTAATATCCCAAGGGAAAAGGTATCCATCGTGTTACTCTTGTGCTAAAAAAATGTTATAGCACTTTGTTGTGATATGTTTTCGTGAAAGGGTAGTAAATAAAAAATTTGTTTAACTTTATGTGCTGCATTTCAGCCGAAATCATATGTAGTATTTATTGGACGACAACCCGGTGTCTACGACAAATGGTGCGAAGCTAGCGAACAAGTACGTGGTTTCAGTGGAGCCTGCTACAAAGGGTTTGATACCAAAAAAGAAGCAGAAGAAGCTTATAGTTGCTATTTGGAAGCAATGAATGGGCCACGCGTGCATAAAAAATGTGAATGTGAAAAAACAAGTACACCTTCTACATCTAAACCTCAGCATGCAAAGAATTCATCGAAGTTGGTCAAGGTGTTACGAGATTTAGCCGTTGAGCTACTCAACCATGCTGCGAAAATGGAGAAGGTAGTAGATGAGCTTGGACAAATACTTGAGGATATGGCTGTTAGTGATGACGAGTAGATTGCAGGGACACGTATTTGTTCTTCTGTTATGTTTAAATATGTATTGATCTATCAGGAACCAATGTTTTTTGTGTAACAGCACACTGATGTAGTAACAGACTGTTACTAACAAATGTATTTGTGATAGGGACAAGTATGTGTTCTTCTGTTATGTTTAACTAATGTTGTACATCCAGCGTTAGGTATTGTAATCCCTTCTTTGTCCAATAATTTCTAAGATTTACAATTTTGTAGGTTAACTTTCTTTTTAGCTTTTTGCAGTGACTGAGACAATCACTGCCATCGCACCTTGTTTATGGTACTTGACTCAATTATATGTAAGCAGGTAAAACAGACTACAAAATTTCAGGTGTTGAAGGTATATGATATAATCTTCTGATAGAAACTGTTGTCACTGGAAAGTTATATTGCCATTGGAGAGCGATCTCCATGTCGTCTTGCAAGTAAGCGTGTCATTGAATTACATATATATATACATATATATGTTTGATGTTACTGATTTTTGTCTTTGGATACTTGAGAAAATAATGCTCATCTTCTACCAATATTTGAAGCATGAAGATTAGTTATATGTACTGTCCAGGTACGTCGTGACCTGTCCAATTTCTTCCCCTGACCTATCACACTCCCACAAGTATCTCCGCTTTCCATACCGAAGCTTGACTTCAATGCAGTACACCCTAAATTGCAACGTGAGTCAAGCTGTTACATAGCAGTTTAACAGGGTTGGTAATAACTCTTCATGTCAGTCGACAACATATGCAACTAACAAAGGAAAAAATCATTAAAAAACTTAAAAAGTGTATAGCATCAACATATAATTCAGCAACATATGTTCGTAACAAGTAATGTCATTCCAAACCTAAAGCCTCAACATATAAATCTGTTGGGGACCGCGGCGGATCCGGATCACGCCTCCCGGCGAGGCAGCGGAAGAACAAAACAATACCGGGAGACGATCAATACAATTTCAATAAAACACAACCATAGGGTGTTAAGATCGCTACCTTGCTGGCAACTCGTGCCTGGCTCCGAACGGTTTCGTAAAGAAAACGGCACTTCACGGTAGGCGGTGGTAGATATCGTCAATCAGGTCCATGACCGGAGACGGGATTCCTTCGTCAGCCTGCACTAGAAGGCCTGACGATATCTGCACGGACGGATTCTCCTCGTCAAGATTGGCCGGAAACAATTTTCCGGCGAGCGGCGGCTAGCGGCGGCGGCGGCGGCGTGGGAGAGAGGAGGGAGGCGGCGCTTATTGCTAGGTTTAGGGTTTAGTGTAGAGTATTAAGTCAAGTCTAATGAAGTCTAGGCTTAAGTCTATATTAAATAGACTCAGTACAACCAAGACCTCGGACTTATCCACTCGACAAATGGTAACCATTTGGAAAGTCCGAACGAGGATAGTTCGATAGATCACCAGGTCACTATCTATCTGCATGCTCAGAACATCACAATGTTCCCTACCAATGAAACATGGTACTTCGCATCGCAGATACTAGTCTCGAACTCGGGCGGCCTTATCCTCATTTTGACGGCCCAATCGACTAGGAACATGTTCAGAACATACAGTGACTATCAGATGTGTTTCATGATAGCCGTCATACCCACTATCACATCTAACATACACTTTAGTGCATTCTAGGTCTTTACTCAACGCAATTGTAAATCATCATACACACAATGAAAGTAAAGAATGCCATATAAATAAATGCGAATATCATATATAAAGATTGGTCATATACAAGAATCTATAAACCCACACGCCACAAGTTGGTCGACAACATATGAAAGTAACAAAGGAAAATCATAAAAACACTTAAAAAGTGTGTAACATCAACATATAATTTCAGCAACATATGTTCGTAACAAGTACTGTCATTCGAAAACGTAAAGCCTGAACATATAAATCAACATACACACATACTTGGATTCGAAAAAAACTCTTCTTAAACATGAAAGCGACAATGTAACAAGTTACAAATGAAGAATTTTAATTTCAGGTTCCACATTGAAACTGCCAACTCATCTCTCCAACAATCCCATCCCACGGACGCCTCCAAAGTACATATGAAGTCATGTCCTGATTCTTGAGAAGGGCTGTACACATCTGCATCCACTTCTTCCATGGGATCATCCGGCATCTGCGAGCGGATGAAATTATGTAATAACATACAAGCTAGTATTATTTGGTTTTGAACTCGCAAAGGGTAGAATGATGGACTTCGAAGAATGGCCCATCTTTTTTTTAGCAAACCAAATGCTCGTTCAATTATATTCCGAGCTTGTGAGTGTCTCCAATTGAATAATTCCTTATGGTCTTGGGGTCCACATACACGATTCCCCCATGCATCTCTATGATATCGTACTCGCCTGTACGGCGTCAAGAAACCCTCTACATTTGCGTATCCATTGTCGCATAAGTAATAGCAACCTACAAATAGAATAAAAAGCTTCACAACAAAAAAGAAGTTTTGGCGAAAGAAGTTTCAGGTTTTTAAAAACCTTCGCACTGTCAAAACCACAAGTGCGAAGTGTAACAAAAAGGTAAACCTCTGGGAACTTTTAAAGAATCTGCACGAGTCAATGCATCTCTAAGGACCCTTGCATCAGCCGCGGATCCCTCCCACCCAGTAAGAGCGTAAATGAAATTCATATTACGATCACAGACCCCTAAAACATTCACTGCAATTGTTCCTTTTCTTGTTCTATATCTTGCTTTATCTTGTACGGGTACATGTACAGGAATATGTGTTCCATCTATTGCACCTAAACAACCCTGCAATGCAAAATGATATTTATATAGTGCTTGCCATATATTATATTTCACTAACACGCATGTCGAGCCTTCTACTTTTCTAGTAAATCCATAAAGATATAGAGAAAGTAATACCTTGAACCACTTCCAATTTTCGTGCCCACAACTTTCTTCCACAGCAGACGGCTTCACAAGTAGGATATGATGCAACTTCAATAGGGACTGCAGTACATCGTGAAAATGTGCACTAATTGTTTGACCACTACGCATGTAATCATGGATTATGATTTGGTTTTTTTTATGGTGGGCTAGTATTGACAAAAACATGGCAACCTTCTCTGTTACAGAGACATATCTAGAGTCTACTAGTCCTCCTAGATTTCTTAAAATGTAGCACAATCTTCCGAAGGCATTGCGATTCATACGCAAGTTGACAACACATTGACTATCTCCTGCTTCAAAAATTATGTGCATGTCTCAGTTGGACACTAATTCTGCGTGTCATACTGTACGATGAAGCTGTTGTACGAGGGAGACGACGACTCTTCGGAATAGTTCTCATACGTTGGCGTATTAAAAGCAATACCAACAAAAAATTTCGACACATCATTTGATGTACGAGCACAACAAGAAGAATATTTTTATGTTTAATATCCATCTTGCGTGCACAATTGGAAGAAAACAACAAGATAAGATTCAGTCAGTCAATATCAGTAGAGTGGAATTATTGCAAATGGACAACTAATATCACAGAGAAGATACTGTCGGCAGTAGGTGAAAGCCGTAATTCAATTTCCGAAACATTAACAGAAAGCTGTTTTTTCTGGACCAACAACTCAAGTGCAAAACGTATACACATTTTACGCAGCTCATAACAACTTAATCAAAATCTACTCTACTGGTTCAATAGCATATTTTTAACTTCTGTAGGTAGTAACACGAACCAGTACCACTCCAAAAGAGGTTGTCAAAAGGCTGGGTCCAAACTCAAAAACACTTCAATCCCCAAATTAAAGTCAGGATTGCCGACTCAGGAAAAGAAAAACCGAAATGGCTTCGGCATTTGAAAAGGCTTCGGCATTTGAAAAGGCTTCGGTCGATACTCAAAAGACCCAAATCCCCCAAAATTACATTCTGGATTTCGGAATAGGAAAAACACAATGCGAAAAGCGTAAGGCTGTTTGGAAAACAAAATCAAAGGTAGAAACGAAGTCGCAAAGATGAGAAGTATACACACTCTCACACCAAACGTTGTTTCATAACAGATAAAAGCATCATCAGGCAGGTGGGTAAACTAAAATTATTGATTGGGAACTTACTTGAGGCGCGAAGATCTCAGACTTCTCCTTCCACAGTCTACACGATTTCTGGAATCAAGCTGCAACGATGTCCTTGTTCACAGAGATGGTTTTGTATTTGAGGGGTAAAGCTGGAAAAAATTTCCAATCGATAGCTAAGGATAGACAGTACTACGTAATTAAGTCGGACAACTTATCTGCCAATATTTCACTGTTCACCAAATGTATCCAGGGCCCAAAGTTTTAAGAATAGGCGCTAAAAACGTACCAAACAAAAGCTTGTGAAACTATCCAAGCCTTATCAAGGCTACCAAACGTGGCCTAAATGTTTATGTTGGGAATCACCAGCTTCAGCACTGGTAGTCCAGCCACCAAGCAAGTACCTGTCAACACAACAACAGAGGCAAGAAAACAAGAACATGCAGTAACACACAGGCAGTAACAAGCAGTAAACAACGTTAACACAAAACTGTACCCACAGAGGGTTAAAGAAGACCAGATCTAAAGAGATCGAGGTCCGGCTAAGATTCTGATAGTGTTAATCCACCACACTATCATTGGAACCCACTGAAACCAAGGTCAGGACACAAAGTCGGACAGTAGTTGAGACAGCCAACTCACACAGAGAATGACAGAGCCCCAACACCCAATAACCCAGAAACCAGAATACCTCACCACGCTCCGCACACGAGTCCCTCGAGGTCTTCTGCTCCTTCACGGTAGAACCAGAGGTTCAAGACAGGAACAGACCAGACACCTCCTCATAGAGACAACACCAGAAGACACAAGACCACCACCAGTAGCGTTCACAGAGAAGAGCACAAGGCCAAACTACAACGGAGGAGACTAGCAGGTCTGTGTTCACGGAGAAACACAGACCACGATTCTGGTCTCTTCAACGTCGAGGCAGCAGCCTGGAGGCGACGGTGAACGGTAGGCGGCGGAGGCTAGGGTTTGTGGAGAGAAAGGTAATCTGAAGAGAATGCGTACAATCACAGAAGATCACACGCGGTTTAAAAGGATTGGACGGCCGAGATGCGCTTGGGATCGTGCGGCTAATAAGGTAACAAAATCTGGGCTTGGGCCAAATCAAAGACACGGGCTTGGGCCAAATATAACAACAGTTTATGTTATGTGTCATGATATGCATTTCTTATAATAAAATATTTGTTATGTATATGTCTCCGTTGGCCACCAATTGCAATCAAACACTCATCCCCTTAACCTTCCTGTTCTTCGCAAGATAAAGAAAGAGAAACAACCGGAGGAGGACGAGAATTAATGAAATTATTGTGATTTAGCCATGTTTAAGATTTTATTTTGTTAATTCATTTTAAGTTGTAAAACGTTGTTGCAAATTTTATTTCATCTTGGATTTTTTTTGTTGTAAAGATAATTTATTTTTGAAGTGTTTATGAAATAGACTGGTTTGGTTTATAGTTTATACCGTATTTCGAGATTTTTGTAAATATCTGCGGAGACGGCATCGGAATATACAATTTACTGGACCTACCTATATATGATCATTAACAATATAACATGACGAATCTTATGGTTTGTCCTTGACTATTAAATTATTTTAATGAACTATTAAATCGGGTAATTAGTATCGGTAGTTAAAATGGTTCAATATTGACGTGGATATTCATTTTGTCCTATTATCAAATATTTAGTATTCATTTATATTTTCTCCCATTCTCGTTTTTTCTTAAAATGTAGCGTTCTTTGGGTATATTTACATTTTGAGATTTTTGAAGTAATCAAAACCGAGTCATAGCCTCATATATTTTAGTTTTTTGTAATCTTATTATAGGCTAATACTCAATCCTATGAAAAAAATACCAAAATAGCAACAAACAAAAAATAACGATAACTTAATAAACCTGAAATTTAAAAAAGTAAATAAAGATATATCGGTTTGTGATTTTTAAGTTTTCCATAAATTAATCCTTAAACCAAAAAACTTCTTTCTATATGTATTAAATATCGTTTTGTCACTTGAATTGATATTATTCAACGTAATTGTTATATAATATTTCTGATATTACTTTATGAAAACATCTATCCAAATTAGTATGTTTATAAGCAATTGTAAAATATTTAAATGAAATAACAAGCTTTAATTATCTGAAATACTTGAAAAGATCTTATTAAAATACCAGTACAAAAAAACTACGGATTTAGCAACGGTTTTGAAAATGTTCGTCGTTGACACCTTATGATGGAAATAGCCACAGAAGTGTTAAGAGGACCGTCACTAACATTGCCAATGGTTTACAATATCCGTCGTTAATTTTACTGACAGTTTTTTACAACTCTAGCGACGGTATTAATAAAATTGTAGCTAATATTCACGTCTGTTTTATATTAATGTCCAAAATTAGCGATGGTTTTTCTTAAAATCGTCATTAACATTAACCAGTTTTGCAAAAAAGAGTTTTAAATTGGATTATTCAATCGTACATGTTTGGATACTAATACATAATAGTATAAAATAAAATTATACGATAGAACAAAACTAATACATAATCATATTAAATAAAAAAACACAATTGAAACAAATATACATCAGTAGCAAGCACATTACTGTACACTTTAAATGTTTTATCAAAATATAAAAAGTAGAATACCGCGTAAATACAAACCATCAAATACATATATATTATCAATTTGGATCTTGGGTCTTGTAGTGCATCTGTGCCTGCAGCAGATAAAGAAAACAGAAACAACAAAAAGGAGAAGGAGTCCTGGTTAACACCCTGCAAAACAAACAAGCATAAGAATAACCGAGAACCAGATCTTGTCAGATCGGCAGGCTTGGCTCAGATACCAAACGACGGACCCCTGTAATGACATAAGCTTCGCACAGCACGGAAAAGGACACAATAGGAGGGTATTCACTCAGAACAACAGTCCAGCCAACTCCCCGACGCACAGCTACACACTGAAGGTAGCACGGTAGCTCACAACAACGCTAAACCCCCTATATCTAGAGACCAGATCATTCACATAACTGAGACACAAGCTCAGACAAGAAGCAATCGGGGTCTCTCACAGAGATATCACAGAGAGGAAGAAGAGAGGCGGCGAAAGCTTGGGTTACGAAAGAGAGACAGAGCTGGTTAGTTTATGCGTCATCGATATAGAGATAGGGGATGAGTATATAACAAATGGGTGGCCACGATTTGCGCTAGGAATTGGGCGGCTGGGATGGATGGTTGGGCTTGGGCTGGGAACATAATGGGATCGGGCCAGCTTGTACTTGGACCACACTTCCACATTTCTCCACCTTGGTCCAAGTACCGTGCTTTAGTGAATCTTACAGTGCAGGGGGTCACCCTTGGTTTCATCACTGCCAAGAGAGGTGTGTTCTCAAATCACAGAGCCTCTCAGGAGGTGGTTGTAGCAGCATGTTACAACCAGGACCAGCAGCTCCGATTTTCCTGCAGCAAAGGGAGCCCATTGTACCTGCAAGACAAGGATCTAGTCGCATGTATCAAATTTGAGGATTTTTAAACATGACATGAACTTATTGACAGGCAGACATTTGGTACCCATGTCTGCAGGATTGTATTTAGAGGGTATCTTTTCAAGAAAGATCAATCCTTTGGAGACGATATCTCTGATAAATGAAACCTAACATCTATGTGCTTAGTTCTATCATGGAACACAGGGTTCTTATATAGTTGAATACCAGATTGGCTATCTGAAAAAATAGTGACTTTACCTGTCAGAATACTGATTTCGTTTAACAGACCCTTAAGCCATAAAGCTTCTTTTAGAGCCTCTATAATAGCTATATATTCGGAATCAGTAGTAGATAAAGCTACGATATGCTGGAGTTGGGGTTTCCAGCTTACACATGCACCACACAAAGTAAACACATATGAAGTAGTAGATTTTCTGTTGTCTTTGTCATTAGCATAGTTCGAATCTACATAGGCAGTGAGTTCAATGCCTCTGTCACACTTAGAAAACATGAGACCATAGTTCAAGGACTGTTTGAGGTATCTAAGTATCCATGTTACTGCATTCCAATGTACTACACCAGGATTTGACATGTATCTACTTAGACAGCTTACGACATATGCTATATCGGAACTATTATTAACCATCATGTACATGACGAAACCGATGGCATTAGAGTAGGGAACATTTCTCATACTGTCTATATCAAGTTCAGATTTAGGGCATTGAACCTTACTTAACATAAAGTAAGCAGCAAGTGGAACGGTCACAACATTTGCGTTAGACATACAGAATTTGTTTAAAACTTTTTCAATATAGGAAGTCTGTGTTAGAGTAGATGCCCAACTAGCCAACTTGTGGCGTGTGGGTTTTATAGACTCTTGTATACGACAGTCTTTATATATGATATTCGCATTTCTTTATGGCATTCTTTATTTTCATTATGCTATATAATGTTAACAATTGTGTTGGATAAAGACCTAGAATGCACCATAGTGTATGTTAGATGTGATAGTGGATATGATGGCTATCATGAAACACATCTAATAGTCACTGTGCATTCTGAATA
>KV011813.1:52494-65598 GCA_001598015.1 Dorcoceras hygrometricum
GACTCTTGTTAATCCTCCCGAAGGAATTGTTCCTATTGGGTGTAAATGGATATACAAGAGGAAACTTGGGGCTGATGGTAAGGTACTGACCTACAAGGCACGACTGGTCGCGAAAGGCTACACTCAAAGGCAAGGTGTTGGCTATGATGAAGAGGCAATTTCCGATGCTGATTCTAATTTGTGGCTTGAAGCTATGCAGTCTGAGTTTGACTCAATGCATGCAAACCAAGTTTGGACTCTTGTTAATCCTCCCGAAGGAATTGTTCCTATTGGGTGTAAATGGATATACAAGAGGAAACTTGGGCCTGATGGTAAGGTACTGACCTACAAGGCACGACTGGTCGCGAAAGGTTACACTCAAAGGCAAGGTGTTGGCTATGATGAAACATTTTCACCAGTCGCAATGTTCAAGTCAATTAGAATCTTACTTGCCATAGCCGCATGGTACGACTATGAGATATGGCAAATGGATGTGAAAACTGCGTTCCTTAATGGAAACATTAAGGAAGAGATCTTTATGACGCAGTCTGAGGGTTTCACATCTGTAGGAAGTGAGCATAAGGTATGCAAACTTCAGAGATCGATCTACGGTCTCAAACAAGCATCGAGGAGTTGGAACCTGAGATTCGATAAAATAATTAAGTAATTTGGTTTCATCAAGAATCCCGATGAGCCATGTGTATATAAGAAGGTAGTCAAAAGCGCTGTGACATTCCTCGTACTTTATGTTGATGACATTCTACTCATTGGGAATGATGTAGGAATGCTGCAGTCAACTAAAGTCTGGTTGTTTAGTAGATTTTTGATGAAGGACATGGGTGAAGCATCCTATATTCTTGGAATACAGATCTATCGGGATAGATCGAAACGGATGCTCGGACTCACCCAAGCTACCTACATCGATACCATACTTAAGCGGTTCTCTATGGAAGAGTCCAAGAGAGGACATCTACCTATGAGCCACGGGGTCACTCTATCTAAGTCTATGTGTCCGAAAACTGATGAGGAGATAGAGAGTATGTCACGTGTGCCATATGCCTCGGCAATAGGTAGTATTATGTATGACATGATCTCAACTAGACCGGATGTTGCATATGCTCTGAGTGTCACGAGCAGCTACCAGGCCAACCCCGGCCAATTGCATTGGAAGGCTGTGAAGGATATTCTTAAGTACTTGCGAAGGACTAAGAATATGTTCATGGTCTATGGGATGGTGAACTGAAATTGGAAGGCTACACGGATTCTAACTTCCAATATGACGTGGATGATTCGAAGTCAACCTCTGGATTTGTATTCATGCTCAATGGTGGTGCTGTCTCTTGGAAGAGTTCCAAGCAAGACACCATCGCGGATTCAACCACTGAGGCTGAGTACATCGTAGCATCAGCTGCTGCTAAGGAGGCGGTTTGGATAAGGAATTTTGTCCAAGAGTTGGGGGTCATTCCTGATGGAGTTGGTCCAGTCCCGGTGTACTGCGACAACACGGGTGCCGTTGCGCAAGCAAAGGATCCTAGGTCTCACCAAAGATCCAAACATATACTGAGGAAATATCACATAATCCGGGATTTTGTGGCTAGAGGTGACATAGCAGTTGAGAGAGTCGCCTCTGCGGACAACATTACTGATCCACTTACGAAGCCCTTGCCAGGACCGTTGTTTGAAAAACATCGCGAAACAATGGGACTGCGTCTGATGAGTAGTTGGCTATAGGGCAAGTGGAAGATTGTTAGAGTAGATGCCCAACTAGCCAACTTGTGGCGTGTGGGTTTTATAGACTCTTGTATACGACAGTCTTTATATATGATATTCGCATTTCTTTATGGCATTCTTTATTTTCATTATGCTATATAATGTTAACAATTGTGTTGGATAAAGAACTAGAATGCACCATAGTGTATGTTAGATGTGATAGTGGATATGATGGCTATCATGAAACACATCTAATAGTCACTGTGCATTCTGAATACGTTCCTAGTCGATTGGACCGTCAAAATGAGGATAAGGCCACCCGAGTTTGAGACTAGCATCTACGATGTGAAGTACCATGTTTCATTGGTAGGGAACATTGTGATGTTCTGAGCATGCAAATGGATAGTGACCTGGTGATCTATCGAACTACCCTCGTTCGGACTTTCCAAGTGGTTACCATTTGTCGAGTGGATAAGTCCGAGGTCTTGGTTGTAATGATTAGTCCTCACTACTCGAAACGCCATTGAGACTCTACATGATAGGCGCCTCACTTTGATCCGTTTGCCGACTCACTTGGGGTCATTAGGCGGCGGGATTGGGTGAGGTCCCGATGCATGTAGGAGTCGATGCTTCGTTGTCGAGGATTCACCGCTCGCTCTCATGCGTGGATATCCTATGCTATCTGAGGGGATAATAGTGTATAAATCTCTGGCCAGAGTACTGGATGTGTTTTAGGTAAATGGGTTTACCTAGTAACACTCGCGATGTCACTATTCGATCTCCAAGATGTATGCATAGCTATCGGATCTCTAGCGACTCTCGATTTACCAATGGTCGTTGATCTGATCGGGATATATGAGGTGAAAGGACCGTACTGTACGCTAACCACGACCAACTGGTTCTTGCAGGCACTATCAGTGATACCTAGAGTGCGACTTCCTAAACGTCAACAGGGGTCAAATTGCGATTTCCCACTGTTGTGGGGCAAAACTGTCATTTTGGACTAAGTAATCTGAAAAATTGTTTTCGCATCATAATATTCATTTTTGGAAACTGAGTCGATCGGTCCGATCTGATCTTTGATCGGAATTATGATGAAGCCACGGTGATGCGGATGAACCGAATGTTCATATATTGGACTGGGCCCGCCCCAGGTCCAATGGGCCGGTTCAATCATACCTATACTTAGTCTTGACCTAGGGCAACTAATGAGTGATTAGCATCTCACAACCCTAGCCTCCAAGCTCCAAAACCGCCGCCCCTCCTCTCAAACCTCACGCACGGCCGCCGCCCACCGCCGCGCCTCCGCCGCACCGCCGCCGTCCGTTCGTAGTGTTATCGGACTTGTTTCGATCACCACGACGAGGAGTTTCCGTCCGTGTCAGAATCCATCAGATTTTCTAGTGCAGATTGACGGAGGAATCCTGATTCCGGTTGTGGACCTGATTGACGATCTACCGCCGCCTACCATTTGAAGTACAGGTTTCATCGTGAAACTGGTCGGAGCCGGGCGCCTAGACGCCAGCAAGGTAGCAATTCGATAAATGCCCTGAGAATGTTTATTGATTTTTGAATGTATTGAACGTTTCTCGGGGAAACTTTTGATTTCCGCTGCGCCCCCGGGAAACGGGATCCGGATCCGCCATTGTACGCCAACAGTCTGATATAAACAAATGGTAGAATTACCCCTATTTTTAATGATGTTCATGCCCAGAATCCTTTTCGCATCTCCTAAGAATTTAATGTCAAATTTTGAACTTAGGAATGACCTAACATGATTGATTGCACTCACAGAAGGGCTGATTAGAAGCATATCATCAACATAGATTAATAAGAAGGTAGGCACAGTTTCAGTGTCTTTGAAATACAAACAAGAATCATATGAACTTCTTTTAAATTTCAAAGATAGCATGCATTCATCAAACTCCTTATTCCACTATCTAGGAGATTGCTTTAAACCATACAAGGATTTCTTTAGCAGGCACACATGGTCAGGCTTATATTTTTCAATGAAGCCGTCTGGTTGTTTCATATATATCAGTTCATCTAACCATGTAAAATGGACGTTTTAACATCCATTTATTTCAATTCCCAATCGAATTGTGCACACAAAGCAAGCATAATTCTTACAGTAGTGAATTTTACGACAGGGGCAAATATTTCAGTGTAATCAACCCCTTCTTTTTGGGTGAAACCCTTAGCAACTAGCCTAGCCTTATATCTAACAGTGTCACCTTCACTCTTAACTTTAAATAGCCATTTACAGTCCACAACAAAATAGTTTATAGGTTTAGGACAAGTTCCCAGATATTGTTCACATGCAGGGAGTTCATTTCTTCATGCATGGCAGTAAACCACTCAGAAGATTTGTTAGATTTTAGGGCTTCAGTGTAAGTTTTTGGTTCATTACTGTCGATTTCTTCAAATACATTGAACGCATGGGATGTTATGTGGAAGTATATGTCTCCTATCCCTATCACTGGCTAACGGATAGTCATTTTGCATGTTGTCATTTGTTACTTCTAGATTATCATGCAAGGTTTCAACAGTGTTAAGATGTTCAGTTTCCTCATGATTAATTTGTTCAATTTGTGAGGGTTTTTGATAATGCAAGGCAGTAGGCATTATGTTTAGTGTCTCAACCTTATCAGGTATGGGCTCACTGTTAGGGGCTGGGACAGTTAAGCAGGGGAATTCAGATTCATTAAAGGTGACATACCTACTGATTATAGTTTTAAAACCAGGTTCACCCCTAACCCAGAGTCTATACCCTTTAACACCCTCAGGATAACCTAAAAACACACATTTCACAGCCCTAGGTTCAAGTTTATCACCCTTCTTATGCACAAAAACAGCACATCCAAACGTTTTTAAATAAGAGTAGTCAATTTTTTACCAGACCATACGTGTTCAGGACATTTTCCATTCAAAGGCACAGAAGCAGATCTGTTAATTAAATAGGCAACAGTCAAGACACATTCACCCCAAAACCTTTTTGAAAGTCCAGAGGAAACAAGCATACTCCTCACCCTTTCAAGTAAGGTTATATTCATTCTTCCTACAACTCCATTTTGTTGTGGCGTATAGCGGTTAGTTTTATGCCTTTTAGTTCCAGATTGTTCACATAGCTCATCAAACAATGAGTTACAGAATTCAAGCCCATTATTAGTCCTAAGTATTTTAATTTTCTTACCTGTTTGGTTTTCAATCATGGTTTTCCAAGTCCAGAATTTATTAAAAACATCAGATTTATTTTTTAGCAGAAAAACCTAGAATTTTCTTGAGAAATCATCAATAACAGAAAGAAAATACCTACTGCCCCCTTGAGTGGGTTCACTATAGGGATCCAAACATCAACATGTATATATTCGAGTATTCTAGTGCAAGCAGATAGTTTAGATTTAGGGACAGAAGGAAATTTAACCCTATGGTGTTTACCATACATGCATGAATCGTAGAAAGGAACATAGGACAGTTTGTCATCATCAAAATAGTCTTGTTTATTCAATATTTCTAACCCTTTAGAACTCATGTGTCCTAATCTTTTGTGCCAGAAATCAGTCATGTCAGTTTTCACAGAATTCACACTGATTTTATCACAAACAGAATTGGCATGACAAACGTACAAGTTATTAAGTTTTACAGCCTTAAATAATACCAATGACCCCTTTATTATCCTCATGCACCCATTCCCCCATCTGCCCTCCAACCCATCATCTTCGAGAGCAGCACATGAAATAAGATTGTTACACAAAGCAGGAACATATCTAACATTCTTAAAGTCATAACAAACAATATCAAACTTCAAACAGACATCTCCAATACCAGAAATTTTATGTTGTCTCTCAATAGTGAGTGACACAAATCCGTTGTTAACGTTTGTGTAAGTAGAGAAGACGTTTCTTAAAGGTGTCATGTGATAAGAGCATCCAGAATCAAACAGCCAGTCAGTTTCATTCATAGAGGATGCTTTCACAGAGTTAGCAGAAGCATCACCGCAGTCAATCACCATAAGAACATCACCATAGTTTTCCACAGAATCAGTTGCGTTATTTACTTGTTCATTCTGGGGTGTGTTGTTTTTCTTAAATTTTTCCCTTTTAGGGTGGGGTCACTCAGCCTTGTAATGACCCTTCTCACCATAGTTATAGCTGGTTCGGTTTCCCTTGTACTTAGGTCTTGACCTACTCCGGCTATTATCCCTTTTATGCCCCATGTGATTCTCATGCCTAGTCTTAGACCTACCCCTGACATGCATAACTTCCCCCCCATTCGATTTAGTTTCTTTATAGGCCTTAAGATCTAGATCTTTACTCTTTAGCCCACTACTTATTGTGTCAAGAGTAATTACGTCTCTACCATATTTAATGGCTGACCTTACTTCAGCATAGTCATCAGGGATTGTTTGGATCGATTTGGGGGGTTCCCTTGGGCTCTAACACAGCTTAGGCACCCATACTTAGATCAAAAGATCAGATTACGAGCAATTTTAAAATTCGGTTTGAAAAACCAGCACGTAATAGGGAGACCAGATCGTGCTTCAGCTGGACCAGCAACTCTGCGAGCTGGTCCAGATCACGTGCAATCTGGTTACTTAAATCTTGAGTTGCAATAGCTCAGTGTTCTTGAAAGGTTTGTGCATTGAGAGATAGATCAGATATAATATAAAGTCTTACCGAAAACATCTGAACTATCCTCTGAAAATCTAAAGCTTATTAATAGGTTTTAAATACAGTTTTAAAGTGTGCGATGCATGAATGCAGTATGCAGAAAGCTGTAAAGAAATACGCTGCAATTTGTTTTTGGAAGTTCGGAGCTGAATCTTCTACATATCCCCTTCTTTCGCACGGGAAGGATCCACTAGAAGATTTGATTACAATAGCTTCTGCTGCAACCCAATCTGACAGCCCGCAAGCTGCAAGACCTCCTAGCAATCTATGTCTAACAACAATTCTTTCACGTCTCAGTTAGAAAGACTACAAGACTTGTTTAACGTCTCTGTCCAATGACTTAAAGGGAGAGGAATATATTGTGGTTTTGATTCACCCACAGAACCTAATCAGTTCATCATAGGAATCTGCGAGTGAATCGTGTGTGAGAGTTTTACAGTGTTTGCTCACTCTCTCTATTGTATTCTCACACACTGGGAAGTGCTTCTTTCCAAGATGGTATCTCAATGTCTTCACAGGGTTGTGCTGTCGAATAAGATAATTCTCTGAAGCTCATGGTCTGTGCACCAGATCACACCTGGGCACGAGACCAGCTTGCACATCAGCTATCACCAAAGTGTGCAAGCTTTCGACTAAGCACTGCTGTAATGCCCGAAATATTACATCGAGATTTAGTAAATTGAAGGTCCAGATGATAGATTTTGATAAAGCTTGATTATGAGCTCGGATTTCTTCTGAAGTGTTGTGTGTTTGAGAACTTTGCATCGTTGAAAGTGGTTGGAACCAGACGAAGCGAATTTGATGAAATCGGTCAGCAGCAGGTTACTGTAGCAAAGTCAACGCGGGTCAACGGTACTGTAGCTTGCGACTGGTCGAATTTGGAATTTCAGTCGTTGCGCTTGTACTGGTTGCTTCTGGCAGTAGATGCATAAATATAAGGATCAACGAGGAAGCGCCACGTGTTGGTTACTGTTGTGCACGTGGGAACCAGCCGCAGGAGTTTCTTTGTGTACCTGCTGGTGTAGGAATGTATCGACTGGCTTCGATGACGTAGGCGCTGCGTCATCGTTTTGATTGTGAATTCAAATCAGTCGATGCGAGTATGTGAGAGCTGGTTCCAGTCGAGAAAGCAATGCGACAGCGTTTTGACTTACGAGACAGGACACTTGATACGATGTCGTTTTGAATGGCGAAGTCAGTCGTTGGATTATTGAAGTGACCAGCTGCTGGTTTTCTTTCAGCAGAAGTTTGATACCAGACGTTGGTACATTACGAAGTCGTTGAGATTAGTTGTAACGACATCGTTTTGATTTCAAAGCACTGCGACTGGATTCTTGCTGCGACTGGGTTTTTTCGCGATTCGATCATAGCGACTGATAATGCTACTACTGCTGGTTGAATAAATGTGAAAACCAGCTGCAGAATGTCTCATATACCAAAGTTTGATCATTTCAGCGACTGGTAACGATGAGCAACAGTTGAAGAATCTGTTAAACGATAAGTATGAAAGGGGGAACTGATTTCGAAGCGGTGTGAGTATATCCTGTTCTGAGATATCAATACTCAGCATGACATGTGGAATTCGAATGGAACACGTTGGAAATGCTGCAAAAAAACAGAGACCGTTGTCTATAAATAAGATTGAATTCGACATACTGAGAACACCTTGATTACAGATATTGTATTGTGACGTTCTCAGGAAGTGTTGAAACAGAGTTGGAGTGAAGTACTTTGAAACAGAGGACAGTGAAGGTATAATTTGACAGAAGAGTCAGGGATTAGATTACTCGAGAATGATATTTCTTGAGTATCCCACTGAAATCACATACATGTTTGATTACTGTTCTTGATTTAGAACTTGAATTGTGTATGTGTCGATCCATCACAGGTAGTGGATCTTTTATATTTGCATGAGATTGCATATCGAAGATAATTGAATTGATTCTAATGCCCAGGACTAAGTTGGCCTGATTTTCGAAGCCGGAGATGGTTTCGATAGATGAATATTCATGTCAAGATCGGATACGAATCTTGGTGGCATCGAACTGAAATGGAATCAATTCTGGGCCCGAAGAGATGAGATAGAATCATGCATTGCATTTTATTTCAGTTGATAGACTGTTATGTGTTTTATTGATATTATTTGTACCTGTTGATTATACTGAGATGATTCTCACCGGAGTTTATCCGGCTGTTGTTTTGTTTTGTATGTGTGCATGACAACAGGAGGAAGAAACTAGTGGGGAGTAACCAAGGGTAGCAAGAGGGGTGGCATCGAACTGAAATGGAATCAATTCTAGGGCCCGAAGAGATGAGATAGAATCATGCATTGCATTTTATTTCAGTTGATAGACTGTTATGTGTTTTATTGATATTATTTGTACCTGTTGATTATACTGAGATGATTCTCACCGGAGTTTATCCGGCTGTTGTTTTGTTTTGTATGTGTGCATGACAACAGGAGGAAGAAACTAGTGGGGAGTAACCAAGGGTAGCAAGAGATAACTACCTAGACGATGGGTCAGCAGCAGGAAGAATAAACACCAGCTGATAGTCTATGTTTTTGGACAGTTGATCTTAGGTTGCTCAAGTCTGGTTTTGTTCATAAGAATCAAACGAATATTAGTAACGTAGATTGTACCTACTGTGGACAATGAAGTATTCTTATAAATGAATAACTTTTACGATACCAGCTGAAATCTTTAAGTTTCTGATATCTTTAAGCTTCCGCTGAAACAAACGAAAAAAAAATTCTTATAAACCAGATTGGATTTAATAAACTTGTTTAGTTTACATTAATCACCCACTGATTGAGATTAGAGGATTAATTGTGGGCAGAGAGCCTCACAACTGCTATCTGTTTTCTGTTTTGTGTCTCTCTACACTTATATTTTGTTTCGCTCTATTCTTCTCGTCAAGAGCCCCTCTCTTGTCTCATGCCTCATTGCTGCTTGTGCTCTACTCTTGATATAAAGCCTCTAATCTATTATTCATTGAACACAAAATTGTAGCCGTTGTAAAGGCTTCTGACAGAGTTGTACATTGTGTCCTTTAGCATTAAATGCTTTGCAGGCTTTATTTGACTTGAGCTATCATCTTTTCTGCACTTCAGCCTTCGCTAACTTTGAGCTCTGTAAATCTTGTACCTGATGTGGTAGGTCGAAGCAAATCAGTTTGAACAATATAATCTCCACAATGTTTGTGTTTAAACTGATTTGCTCGTCTGAGCTGGTCTATCCAGATCTGGTCTCTCAGCTGGTTTTCTTCCAGCTGGTTTCCTTCATTTGTTCTGCTCTTGAACAACTTTTGCTTTGTTTCTGCTCTTCTCTAAGCTGCTCTTGAGCTGGTCTGCGCTTCTCATCTGCTCTTGTTCACAGCTGCTCTTGTTATGTTCTTTCCTGCTCTTGTACATTGTATGCTCTAAGTTGATTTCCCAGCTATTTTCCTTCCCAGCTGGTATCTTCTTTGACTAGTTTTCGAGCAGTCCTCTACGATTGGTTGTGTTTAACAGCATGTGATCCTCTACACTGGACAAATCTTGCACCAGTGATTATATCCCTTCTTCTTTGGATCACGTCTGTTCTGATTCAGCTTTCAATGGATCTTCACTTGACCATCGATCCGAGCTGTTATTCTTTTCTCCTCTGCTGTACTAGCTGGACGTTCCCTTACCGTTCCATCTTTGACATCTTCTTATAATCTTGCAGCTCTCTTTTAATCTGTAACAGCTTGATCCTATGGAGACTGCTCGAGTGCACCCTGATCTTGTATTTTCTTCTTCTTCTACAGGGTTCACCTCGAGCTTATCAAACTTCTCACAGATTCTCCACATCTCCATCTTCACCTTCATCTTCCACAATAAACCCATCTCTCGTAAGCATCCAGCTTGACTTACGTCCCTGATCTGGTCTTCTTCTATCCGAGCTGATTTATCCTTAACCAGCTTGAATATCTTACGTTACTCTGGAACTGAACATCAATCTTAAACCGTTAGTGAGATAATAGCAGGTTTTACGTTAATCAAAATTAAGATTCTGATCTATAAACATAAATCCAACAGGATGGCATTTAACAAAACAATAGGAGTGTAGTTTTTGTCTCCTGTTAGCTTTATATCCTGTGTTAGGTTGGTAAACACATCTAAATTCCCATCAAGGTCCTTATTTAAGTCCAATTTGAATCTAAAGAATTTTTCAAGTAAAAACATTTTACTGGGCAAAGAAGTTTCAGTATATAGTTCTTGTATTTTTTCCGAGAGGAGCTTAGCAGTGTCAAGTTTACCACATTTTCTTAATACAGCGTCAGACAGGTACAGAATTATAGAAGAATAAGAAAATTAATCATCTTTTTTTCTTTCAGAGTCAGGAACATCCTCAGCATAAGCATCAGTATCGATTGCCTTAAATACCTTTTGTTGTATAAAAATCCTTTTCATTTTTTGTTGCCAAATTGAAAAGTTAGATTTACCATTGAGAGTTCTAAGCTATATGAGGTCACAGCAGCCATCGTATATGACACACAAAGACAAACAGCACAGCAGAATCAGCAATCGAAAAACTTAGACCAGCAGGTAACTCAGATACAGCAAAGAGGCAGCACACATAGAATGGGCGATATACGAAGCTAAGAGCACAAAGTAGGAACTGGGCAGGGGGTTCCAGGAACACAGGATTCCAAGAATGCTCACGGCGTACGGTCATGCTGCCTTTATAAGGAACGCCCTACCTAGCTCTGTGGGGGATAACTGTTAGAGTAGGTGCCCAACTATCCAACTTGTGGCGTGTGGGCTTTTGATGACTCTTTGTGTAAACCAATCTTTGTTTATGAAATTCACATTTTATATGGTATTCTTTATCATCGTTTTTATTATAATGTTAACAATTATGTTGGATAAAGACCTAGAATGCACCATAGTGTATGTTAGATGTGATATTGGATATGATGGCTATCATGAAACACATCTAATAGTCACTGTATATTCTAAACTTCCTAGTCGATTGGGTCGTCAAAATTAGGATAAGACCGCCCGAGTTTGAGACTATTATCTGCGATGTGAAGTACCACGTTTCATTGATAGGGAACATTGTGATGTTCTGTGCATGCAGATGGATGGTTTGTCTGGCGAACTATCGAATTACCCTCGTTCGGATTCTCCAAGTGGTTACCATTTTTTGAGTGGAGAGTTCGAGGTCTTGGTTGTATGAATTAGTCCTTACTACTCGAAACATCATTGAGACTCTACATGATTAGTCGCCTCACTTTTACTCGTTTACCGACTCCGTGAGGGTCATCAGGTGTCGAGATTTGGTGAGGTCACAAAGCATGTGGGAGTCGATGCTTTGTTGTCGAGGATTCACCGTTTGCCCTAGTGCGTGGAAATCCTATGCTATCTGAGGAGATAATAGTGTGACAAATCTCTGGCCAGAGTACTCTTGTGCTTTAGTGTAAATGAGTTTACCTAGTAGCACTCGCGATGTCGCTATTCTGAGGATTCACCGTTTGCCCTAGTGCGTGGAAATCCTATGCTATCTGAGGAGATAATAGTGTGACAAATCTCTGGCCAGAGTACTCTTGTGCTTTAGTGTAAATGAGTTTACCTAGTAGCACTCGCGATGTCGCTATTCTGATCTCCAAAATATATGCATGGCTATCGAATCTCTAGCGACTCTCGATTTACCAATGGTCGTTGATTCGATCGGGATATATGAGATGCAAGGACTGTACTATACACTAACCATGACCGACTGGTTCTTGCAGGCACTATCAGTGATACCTAGGGGATCATGAGACGATGTTGCTAGGCGCTTTACGTCCGATTGGTAGATCAGAAAATATGTTTTCTGATTCACAATGAGTTGTGAGCCCACGGCTAGCTGTATCCCTGAATCATTGAGGGTTACACAGTATACTGGTTTACCAATTCCCATGCAGACAAGGAAATTGAGCTCAATTTGTTGAGTATAGTAGGAGGAATGATGGAAGTGTGAACTTCCTAAAATAACCGGGGGTGAAAATGAGATTTCCTTAAAGATTTGACTAGTATGACTATCCTTAAAGTTTATAGGGGCCAATGATGGACTTGAAACCAATGTTCACCTGGGCCTGGGCCCGACCCAAGCCCATTAACCTGGTTTCAGCCCCATGAAAAATCTATAAAGAGGGGCCCTCGGGTATTCATTTTACTCGCACCAAAAAGCTGTTTAGCAAACACTCCCCTCTCCTCCTCTCCCTCCTCCCGTCGCGCCGTCGCCGCCTCCGCACTTCGTTGCGATCTTCCCGGCAAGGAGATTCTGCTCGTGAAATATTCGTTGGGGTTCTAGTGCATTACAACGAAGGAATTGGAAAATCGGTCGTGGACCGGATTAGGAGCAACCAAAGAAGTGCTATTTCCATTGGAGAAATAGTCGGAGCCAGGCGCCTAGTCGCCAGACAGGTAACAATCTAAATACCTGTTGTTTAATGTTTGTGTTTTAAATTGTTTATATTTCCAGAACTACTCTTGTATTAGCGATCCCCGGGCACAAAAATTTTGAAACTTCCGCTGCACCATGGGAGCGCGATCCGGTTCCGACGTCGGGCGCCAACAATGGTATCAGAGCCAAGGTTCGGATCTGTAATTCAAGAACTATTCTGGAATTGCATCAAAAGGACACTGTTTTTAAAATAAAAAAAAAATCTCGTCGCCGGAGAACCGCCGCACGCCCGCCGCTCATCTGCCGCATGACTCTCGGCAGCCACCCGCTCA
>KV011814.1:0-12424 GCA_001598015.1 Dorcoceras hygrometricum
AATCTAGGTCTTTACTCAACACAATTGTAAATCATTACACACATAATGAAAGTAAAGAATGCCATTTAAAAGAATGCGAATATCATATATAAAGATCGTTTGTACAAGAGTCAATGAAAACCCACACGCCACAAGTTGGCTAGTTGGGCATCTACTCTAACACTAACATACACTATGGTGCATTCTAGGTCTTTATCAAACACAATTTTTAACATTATAACATAATGAAAATAAAGAATGACATAAAGAAATGCGTATATCATAAATAAAGATCGTTATACACAAGAGTCAATAAAACCCACACGCCACAAATTGGCTAGTTGGGCATCTACTCTAACAATCTCCCACTTGCCCTATAGCCAACTACTCATCAGACGTAGTCCCATTGTTTCGCGATGTTTTTCAAACAACGGTCCTGGCAAGGGCTTCGTAAGTGGATCAGCAATGTTGTCTGCAGAGACGACTCTCTCAAATGCTATGTCACCTCTAGCCACAATATCTCGGATTATGTTGTATTTCCTCAGTATATGTTTGGATCTTTGGTGGGACCTAGGCTCCTTTGCTTGCGCAACGGCACCCGTGTTGTCGCAGTACACCGGGACTGGACCAACTTCATCAGGGATGACGCCCAACTCTTGGACGAAATTCCTTATCCAAACCGCCTCATTTGCAGCAGTTGCTGCTGCGATGTACTCAACCTCAGTGGTTGAATCCGCGATGGTGTCTTGCTTGGAACTCTTCCAAGAGACAGCACCACCATTGAGCATGAATACAAATCCAGAGGTTTACTTCGAATCATCCACGTCACATTGGAAGCAAGAATCAGTGTAGCCTTCCAATTTCAGTTCACCACCCCCATAGACCTTGAACATATAGTCTAGTTGAGATCATTCCATACATAATGCTACCTATTGCCGAGGTATATGGCACACGTGTCATACTCTCTATCTCCTCATCAGTCTTCGGACACAAGACTTAGATAGAGTGACCCCGTGACACATAGGTAGGTGTCCTAACTTGGACTCTTCCATAGAGAACCGCTTAAGTATGGTATCGATGTAGGTAGCTTGGGTGAGTCCGAGCATCCTTTTCGATCTATCCCGATAGATCTGTATTCCAAGAATATAGGACGCTTCTCCCATGTCCTTCATCGAGAATCTACTAGACAACCACACATTAGTTGATTGCAGCATTCCTACATCATTCCCAATGAGTAGAATGTCATCAACATAAAGTACAAGGAATGTCACAGCGCTTTTAACTACCCTCTTGTACGCACATGGCTCCTCGGGATTATTGATGAAACCAAATTCCCTAATTGTTTCGTCGAATCTCTGATTCCAACTTCTCGATGCTTGTTTGTGACCGTAGATCGATCTCTGAAGCTTGCATACCTTATGCTCACTTCCTACAGATGTGACCCTCAAACTGCGTCATATAGATCTCTTCCTTAATGTTTCCATTGAGGAACGCAGTTTTCACATCCATTTGCCATATCTCATAGTCGTACCATGCAGCTATGGCAAGTAGGATTCTAATTAACTTGAACATTGCGACTGATGAAAAGGTTTCATCATAGTCAACACCTTACCTTTGAGTGTAACCTTTTGCGACCTGTCGCGACTTGTAGGTCAGTACCTTACCATCAGGCCCAAGTTTTCTCTTGTATATCCATTTGCACCCAATAGGAACAATTCCTTTGGGAGGATTAACAAGAGTCCAAACTTGTTTAGCATGCATTGAGTCAATCTCAGACTGCATTGATTCAAGCCATAAATTAGAATCAGCATCGGAAATTGCCTCCTTGAAAGTTCTTGGATCACATCCAACAGTTTGATCACTTTGATCATCTTCAAGGAGGAAACCATATATTTCAGGAGCCCTAGGAACCCTTTCGGATCTCCTAGGTGTGACCATTTCTGGCACTGGCTCTGGAGGTGCGGGATATTCACTTGGTACTTCAAATGGTTCTCGAACCTCTTCGAGTTCTACTATCTTGCCTTTCTATCAAGTAGAAACTCCCTTTCCATAAAGGTGGCATTTCTAGAAACAAACACTTTTGTCTCGTTGGGATAATAGAGGTAGTATCCAATGGAATTCTTTGGATACCCAATGAAGTAGCATAAGATGGATCTAGTATCCAGCTTATCTCCCACTGTCTGCTTCACGTAAGTAGGACATCCCAAAATCCTCATGTATGAGTATTTGGGCGGCTTGCCATCCATATCTCATATGGAGTCTTATCCATTGGTGTGGACATTGTTCAACAACATTACCGCCGTTTCGAGCGCATAGCCCCAAAACGAGGTAGGGAGTTCAGTGAAGCTCATCATAGATTGAACCATGTCCATCAAGGTTCGATTACGACGCTCCGCTACACCATTGAGTTGTGGTGTGGCCGGAGGGGTCCACTCCGAGAGAATCTCATTCTCTTTAAGATAGTCTTGAAATTCAGCACTTAAGTATTCACCACCTCGATCGGATCGAAGCGCTTTAATACTTTTTCCTAACTAATTTTCTACTTCAGCCTTGAATTCTTTGAACCTTTCAATGAAATCAGACTTGTTCTTCATTAAGTACAAGTACCCATACCTAGAGTGATCATCGGTAATGGTGATTAAGTATGTGTGACCGTACTTAGTACCAATGCTAAGTGGGCCACACACATCAGTATGGATCAAATCCAATAGGCCTTGAGCACGCTCAGGCTTGCCCTTGAATGGTTGTTTAGTCATCTTTCCCTTTAGACAAGACTCACAAGTCGGTAGGGAGTTAATGTCTGACAAATCAAACATGTCACTCATAACTAACTTGTTCATCCTACTTAGGGAAATATGACCTAACCCAGCGTGCCAAAGTTGTGCTGGGTTTAAGCTATCGTTTTTCCTTTTAATTATTTTTGTATGTGTTTCCACATCGCGAGTTGGAACTTCTTTTAATTTTAAGGTGTACAAATCATTTTCGCGTTTCCCAAATCCAATTAAACATTCATTCTTGTATATATTTCAAATCGAATTAGCAAAAACACAAGAATATCCATCACTATCAAGCATAGAAACAGAAATAATGTTCTTTATCAACTCGGGAACAAATAAAACGTTTCTCAATAACATCTTAAAATCTGAAGACAGAAATAAATAAACATCTCTTATAGCTACTGCAGCAACTCTTGCTCCATTGCCCAGCCTCAAGTGGGTCTCACCCTCTCTAAGACGTCGGCTTCTTGTCATCACCTGCAAATCATTGCAGATATGATATCCACATCCGGTATCAAGTACCCAAGAAGTCGAATTAAGAGACATATTTATTTCGATATAGAACATACCTTTCGCAGTTCGCAACTGCTCGAGGCACTCCTTGCAGTTCCTCCTCCAGTGCCCAGGCTTGTGGCAGTGGTGGCAAACATCCTCAGACTTGTTTGGCTTGGAAGCCTTTTCCTTGGGCTTCTTGGTGGGCTTTTCCTCCTTCGCAGGGGCAGAACGCTTCTTACCCTTGCGTTTGGGCCCCTTCTTCGCAGAGTAAGAAGAGCCCATAAGGAGGACGGGCTTGTCCTTCTTTATGGTCCCCTCAAACACTACCATGTTCAACACCTCTTCAAGGGTGGCTTCCAGCTTGTTCATGTTGAATTTGACCACAAAGGGGTCGAATACAGCGGGTAGTGAGAGGAGAAGCAAATCCACAGACAGCTCATGTGGAAGTGTGATATCAAGGCCCACAAACTTTTCAACGAGCCCAATCATACGAACCCCATTCTCGCGGACCGAAGTCCCATCGTGCATGCGGCTCGTCATAAGCTCCTTGACAGTGGTGAACCTCTCATGTCGAGAGTTCTCCCCATACAATTCCTTAAGATGAAGGTGTATGTCAGCAGCATACATCTTCTTCTCAAAGCGCCGTTGCATTTCGTTAGACATCGATGCCATCACATAGCATCGAGTCTTAAGCTCGTCATCCCACCATTGGTTAAGCTTAGTCAGCTCCTCAGGGCTGATATCGGCAGGGGCTTCCTTCGGAGGGCTCTTCTCTAACGTGTAGAGAAGTTTCTCCGAAGCCAATACAATATTGAGGTTTCGAAGCCAGTCTTGGTAGTTCCAACCGGTGAACTTGTTGCTATCCAGTATAGCAGCGAGTGGGTTTTTGATCGAAGAAATTTTATAAGCAGTTTATACTGAAAAGAAAACAGACATGCATTACTAACTATATATGAAAAACGCTAAGACATAAAACAAGGTCATTTAGTTTTATGAATTACCCTCCCACTATTTTAACGATTTCACCACCCTCTAATGAAATCGAGAAAGTAAGTTTCCTTAGTGGGTACACAGAGTCCAATCAAGCGATCATGGTCCCGAATAATATCAGCCAACCATGATCCTCAAAAGGTAGAGCCCAATTGCAACCGGTGCAACCTCCATGTATTTACCTCACGTCCAGTAAGGGCCCAATAATATGACGCCGATTACTATCACGTGTCAATATGACCCATCAATGTCGAGTCGTGAAGGACGGTCCCCTTAACGTCCCCAATAATATGAGCCAACGTTAAAGGGAGTTCCAACCAACTCACAGCAAGTGTCAATGACGTGTACAGCTTTCCGTCATACATAACCCCCTCAATAATATGAGCCGGGCCATATATATGGGTAGCATCGACGTACACTAATTGTTGATGGAAGGTAGGAGAATTTAAACAAATTTAAATTTCTTAGTTTATCGAATAAACTTTTAATCTTGATATCAGTTTTAAATCAAATTTAAAATGAGGGATTTTAATTTTGAAAATTTGGTCTCAACAATAATTAAATCATAATTTAACATGCGGATTCAACTAACATATATATCACATATATAAAACTTTGGGATGATCGATCGCGAGAGCTATGCGGTCCGTGGTTGCCAATCACGGACCTGGGTCCAGTCCTAGGTGAAATGCATTATGCAATGCAATCCTATTACATTAGCTTCCGGTTTTACAGATTTTCGGTCTTCGATATATTTGATCATCATCTCCACCATCTTCGAGTGACCTCCCACTAAATCTAATATTTACATTAAATATCCATGACACATTGGGATACAATTTAAAGGATGGGAACGGGTCATAAACCAGGCCCATTTTATAAATGATATCAACAATATTTACAACCAAAACCTATCACACACAAAACACATTGGGCATGGCTCTCGATCATCCCAAACATGCAATCAATCTAATTAATTGACATAAATTAAATAATCAAATCAAATTTGATAATTTCCAAACAAATCATATTTTAATTATAAAATCGTATTTTATAAGTAAAATCAAATTTTGTAAATTTTAATTGAATCAAATTGGGATTAAAACAATTTTAGGCCCAAAATTTAAAAAATTTCAAAATCAATTTTAGGTCCAACAAAAATTGGCCCAATATCAAATATTGGCCCGAAAACTTCATGGGCTGCCCGAGACAGGCCCGAACAAAACCTAGAACACAAAACAGCCGTCGCAACGCTGCCACGGGTACGCCAGACGGCGGCGCCCGCAGCGCGAGCAGCGTGCGGCTGCTACAGTACCGGCATGCGGCAGCTACAATGCCGGCGTGCGGCGGCTACAGTGCCGACGTGCGGCGGCTACAGTGCCCGCGAGCGGCGGCTACAGTGCCTGCATGCGGCGGCTAAAGTGCCTGCCTGCGGCAGCTACATTGCCGGGGTTTTTTTTTTTTCGAAAATTTGTGATCTGATGCAATAAAGCACATACATTTATTGAAGGATCCGAGCCTTGGCTCTGATACCACTGTTGGCGACAATGGCGGATCCGGATCCCGTTTACCGGGGGCGCAGCGGAAGTTTAAAATTTTGCCCCGAAAAACGTTCAATACCTCAAAATAATCAATAAAACATGCATAGGATGTTTTATAGAGTGTCACCTTGCTGGCGTCTAGGCGCCTGGCTCCAACCAAATTCGCAGGGAATCTGGCGCTTCATGGTAGGCGGCGGTAGATCCTCCTAATCAGGTCCACGACCGGAAACAAGAATCTTTCGTCAGCCTGCACTAGAAGGCCTGATGAATTTGGCACGGATGGAAACTTCTCGAAAAGACGATCAGAACAAGTCTGATCACGACGGCGGCGGCACGGCGGCGCGGCGCGCCGGCATGTGGAGGAGCGGCGGCGGTCGTGAGGTAGAGGAGGGAGGGGGCGGCCACTTGGAGGCTAGGGTTGTATCAAGTGTGTTCTAGTTGAAGCCCTAGGTCTAATTTAGTAAATAAGTGATGGGCTTGAACTGGCCCAATGGAATTCGGTCAGGCCCAGGTCCATATGAACATTAGGTTCATTTCCATCACCGTGGCTTCATCATAATCCTGATCATCGATCAGATCGAACCGATCAACACAGTTTCCAAAACTGAGTATTATGATATGAAAACAATTTTTCAGACCACCTAGACCAAAATAGCAGTTTAGCCCCTCAACTTTGGGAAATCGCTATTTGACCCCTGTTGACTTTTAGGAAGTCGCACTCCCTAAATTCCTCCTCCTATGCTCAACACATTGAGCAGTTTCCATGCGGGAATCGTGAATCCAGTACTTGTGTGACCCTCAATGGTTCAGGGATACAGCTAGCCGTGGGCCCACAACCATTGTGGCTCCGAAATCGCAATTTCGGACTTGCCCAACGGATCATGGTAAAGCGCCTAGCAACATCGCCCCATGATCCCCTAGATATCACTGATAGTACCTGCAAGAACCAGTTGGTCGTGGTTAGCGTACAGTAGGGTCCTTTCAACACATATATCCCGATCAGATCAACGACCATTGGTAAATCGAGAGTCGCTAGAGATCCGATAACTATGCATACATCTTGGAGATCAAATAGTGACATCGCGAGTGTTAATAGGTAAACCCATTTACCTAAAATACATCCAGTACTCTGGCCAGAGATTTATCACACTATTATCTCCTCAGATAGCATAGGATATCCACGCATATAAGTGAGCGGTGAATCCTCGACAACGAAGCATCGACTCCTACATGCATCGGGACCTCACCCAATCCCGCCACCTAATGACCCCAAGTGAGTCGGTAAACGGGTCAATGTGAGGTGCCTATCATGTAGAGTCTCAATGACGTTTTGAGTAGTGAGGACTAATAAGTACAACCAAGACCTCAGACTTATCCACTCGACAAATGGTAACCACTTGGAAAGTCCGAACGAGGGTAGTTCGATAGATAACCAGGTCACTATCCATCTGCATGCTCAGAACATCACAATGTTCCCTACCAATGAAACATGGTATTTCACATCGCAGATGCTATTCTCAAGCTCGGGCGGCCTTATCCTCATTTTGACGGCCCAATCGACTAGGAACGAGTTCAGAATACACAGTGACTATTAGATGTGTTTCATGACAGCCATCGTATCCACTATCACATCTAACATACACTATGGTGCATTCTAGGTCTTTATCCAACACAATTTTTAACATTATAACATAATTAAAATAAAGAATGCCATAAAGAAATGCGTTTTTAATAAATAAAGATCGTTATACACAAGAGTCAATAAAACCCACACGCCACAAGTTGGCTAGTTGGGCATTTTCTCTAACACATATGTGTATCCGTTGCTATATATTGGATGTTTGTATTGCTCTACGTACTGGGGTTTGACCCATGTCCCTCTGGGGTTTGTTGTTTTTGGTTGTCTGTGTGTTGTTCAGGTTACCATGGATTCTCAGCTGGTCGTGGAGATTACTCAGCTGGTGGTGCCCCGGGAGGTGGATAGAGTGTCCCAGTTATCTATATTTTATAGTTTATGTAGTAGAGACGTCGACGGGGGCCTGTACCGTGTGATTTTCTATTGCTGATTTGGGAATTCCGTTGTTAGGGAGACTCTATGCTTGTATTATTGTTTGCTTGTTGTTTGGTTTTTAGTTGTTGCAAAACCAATATTTTGAGTATCAGTGTATTTTAAAGTTATGTTTTATAAGTCAGGTCAAAGCGAAAAATTTTAGCCATTTTTTAAATGCTTCCGCAGTGGTTATTTGCGTATATATCTCTGTTTGTGCACCAGGCTTGACAGTGATGACAAAACTCTGGTTGTAAAGGAGAGTTTTATAGACCGTTAATTAATTACAAAAATAGTTTTAGCTCTAAACAACTTAGTCCTATACAAAAATTACTAAAACTGTTCTCGCTTCAAAACCAACGACTTCTCTTATATCTTCTGCTATCTTCACCCCTTCTAAAGCTCGGGATCGGTCCTTTACCTCTTGTACTACTCGGACCTTCCCCTTGTCTACCTGATCCTTCCTTCGGTCTGTTAGAGTAGATGTCCAACTAACCAAGTTGTGGCGTGTGGGTTTTTATTGACTCTTTGTCTAACGATTTTTATTTATGAAATTCGTATTCTTTTATGACATTCTTTATCTTCATTATTAGTGTATAATGTTAACAATTGTGTTGGATAAAGACCTAGAATGCACCATAGTGTATGTTAGATGTGATAGTGCATATGACGGCTATCGTGAAACACATATAATAGTCACTGTGTATTCGGACTCGTTCCTAGTCGATTGGACCATCAAAATGATGATAAGGCCGCCCGAGCTTGATACTAGCATATGCAATGTGAATTACCACGTTTCATTGGTAGGGAACATTGTGATGTTCTGAGCATGCAAATGGATATTGACCTGGTGATCTATTGAACTACCCTCGTTCGGACTTTCCAAGTGGTTACCATTTATCGAGTGGATAAGTCCGAGGTCTTGGTTTTATAGATTAGTCCTCACTACTCGAAACGTCATTGAGACTCTACGTGATAGGTGCTTCACTTTGACCCATTTACCAACTCCATTGGGGTCATCGGGTGGTGGGATTGGGTGAAGTCCCGATGCACGTAGGAGTAGATGCTTCGTTGTCGAGGATTCATCGCTCGCCTTTGTGCGTGGATATCCTATGCTATCTGAGGAGATAATAGTGTGATAAATCTCTGGCCAGAGTACTAGATGTGTTTTTGGTAAATGAGTTTACCTAGTAACACACGCGATTTCACTATTTGATCTCCAAGATGTATGCATCGTTATTGGATCTTTAGCGACTCTCGATTTACCAATGGTCGTTGTCTGATCGAGATATTTGTGTTGAAAGGACCGTACTGTACGCTAACCATGACCGACTGGTTCTTGCAGGCACTATCAGTGATACTTAGGGGATCATGGGGCGATGTAGCTAGGCGCTTTACCATGATCCGATGGGTCAGTACGAAATTATGAGGAAACTGAGCTCAATTTGTTGAGCATAGGAGGAGTAAGGATGGAAGTGCAACTTCCTAAAGGTCAACAGGGGTCAAATTACAATTTCCCTAAAGTTTAGGCTAGTTTGACTATCCTTGAAACTTGGAGGGGCTAAACTGCAATTTTGGACTAGGTGGTCTGAAAAATTGTTTTCGCATCATAATACTCAGTTTTGTAAACTGTGTAGATCGATCCGATCTGATCGTCGATCGGGATTATGATGGAGCCACGACGATGTACTTGAACCAAATGTTCATATGGACCTGGGCCCGCCCCAGGCCCATTGGGCAGGTCCAAGCCCATCACATATCTATTAATACTTGAACTAGGGCTACATTGTCTACACACAACTCTCATAACCTAGAATATTGCCGCCGCCCCCGCCCCCCCTCTCCTCTTCCTCTCCCTATCGGCCGCCGCCCCTCACGCGCCGCCCGTCGTGCGCTGCCGCCGCCGTGTGCTGCCCCCTGCAGTGGTTGGACTTGTTCCGACCACCTCGACGAGGATATTCCGTTCGTGAGAAATTCTTCACGTTTTCTAGTGCAGACTGACGAAGGAGTCGTGATTCCAGTCGTGGACCGGATTCGGAGGACGAAAACCGCCAACCGTTGAAGTGCCAATTTCCTTGTGAAATTAGTCAGATCCAGGCGCCTAGACGCCAGCAAGGTACCGTTCTAAAACACCCTATGGATGTTTTATTGTGATTTATGTTATGTATTGACCGTTCCCGGTGCAAAATTTTAATTCTTCCGCTGCGCCCCGGGAGCAGTATCCGGATCCGCCGTTGCGCCAACAGTGGTATCAGAGCTTTGGCTCGGATCTGTCAATACATAATTTTGTTAGAGTAGATGCCCAACTATCCAACTTGTGGCGTGTTGGTTTATAGACTCTTGTATATGATAATCTTTATATATGATATTCGCATTTTATCTATGGCATTCTTTACTTTCATTGTGTTGTATGATGATTAACAATTGCGTTGAGTAAAGACCAAGAATGCACCATGGTTTATGTTAGATGTGATAGTGGGTATGACGGCTATCATGAAACACATCTAATAGTCCTTGTGTGTTCTGAACATGTTCCTAGTCGATTGGGCCGTCAAAATGAGGATAAGGCTGCACGAGCATGAGACTAGTATTTGCGATGCGAAGTACCATGTTTCATTGGTAGGGAACATTGTGATGTTCTGAGCATGCAGATAGATAGTGACCTGGTGATCTATCGAACTACCCTCGTTCGGACTTTCCAAGTGGTTACCATTTGTCGAGTGGATAAGTCCGAGGTCTTGGTTGTACTGATTAGTCCTCACGACTGGAAACATCATTGAGACTCTACATGATAGGCGTCTCACTTTGACTCGTTTGTCGACACACTTGGGGTCATTAGGAGGCGAGATTGGGTGAGACCACGATACATGTAGGAGTCGATGCATCGTTGTCGAGGATTCACCGCTCGCAGACATGCGTGGGTATCCTATGCTATCTGAGGGGATAATAGTGTATAAATATCTGGCCAGAGTACTAGAAGTGTTTTAGGTAAATGGGTTTACCTAGTTACACTCGCGATGTCACTATTCGATCTCCAAGATGTATGCATAGCTATCGGATCTTTAGCGACTCTCGATTTACCAATGGTCGTTGATCTGATCGTGATATATGGATTGAAAGGACCGTACTGTACGCTAACCACGACCAACTGGTTCTTGCAGGCACTATCAGTGATACCTAGGGGATCATGAGGCGATGTTTCTAGACGCTCTTACCATGATCCGTTGGGCAAGTCCGGAATTGTGATTCCGGAGCCACAATGGTTGTGGGCCCACGGCTAGCTGTATCCCTGAACCATTGAGGGTCATACAAGTACTGGATTCGAGATTCCCGCACGGATACTGAGCTCAATGTGTTGAGCACTTGAGGAGGATTTTGGGGAGTGCGACTTCCTAAAAGTCATCAGGGGTCAAATCGTGATTTCCCGCTGTTGAGGGGCAAAACGGTCATTTTTCACTGGGTTCTGAAAAATGGTTTTTCAGATCATAGTATTCAGTTTTGGAAACTGAGTCGATCGGTCCGATCTGATCGATGATCGGAGTTATGATGAAGTCACGGTGATAGGGATGAACCGAATGTTCATCCGTTGGACCCGGGACCCGTTGGGCCGGTCCAAGTCCATCGTTAAGTCTACTTAATGTAGACTTAGGCTTAATCATAACATACTTGATACATCACAAAACCCTAACCCTAGCATCAAAAGCCGCCGCCTCCCTCCTCACCTCAAAGCCGCCCCGCCGCCGCCTTGCTTCGCTGGAATTTGTTCCGGCCAACTTGACGAGGAGAATCCGTCCGTGCTGATCTCGTCAGGCCTTCTAGTGTAGGCTGACGAAGGAGTCTCCCTTCCGGTCGTGGACTTGATTGACGAATCTATCGCCGCCTACCGTGAAGAGCCGGCGTTCTTGTAATTCCGGTTGGAGCCAGGCACGAGTTGCCAGCAAGGTAATCAACGAAAACACCCTATGAATGGTCCATAGCATGATTTGTTTTGAATTGTATTGAACGTTTCCCGGCCCAATTTTGTTCTTCCGCTGTCTCGCCGGGAGACGGGATCCGGATCCGCCACGGTTCCCCAACAGTGGTATCAGAGCCATGTTGGGGATCCGGATCCGCCCCCCGGCTAGGCAGCGGAAGGACAATAAACAGAGAACCAGGAGGCGATCAATACGAAAACTATCAACATTCTACGACATTCATAGGATGTTTAGCATGTTACCTCTCTGGCACTTGTGCCTGGCTCCAACCGTGATTACAATAATCCGGCTCTTCTCGGTAGATTACGGTAGTTTACGCCAATCCGGTCCACGACCAGATCCGAGACTCCTTCGTCAGGCTGCACTAGAAGCCCTGACGAGATCAGCACGAACGGATTCTCCACGTCGAGTTGGCCGGAAACCAATTTTCCGGCGAAGACGGCGGCGCACGGCGGCGGCGGCGGCGGCGTGAGAGAGGGAAGAAGGGTGGCGGCTGTTTGCTTTAGAGTCTAGGGTTATGAATCTTGTTATGTTTAATCAAGTCATTAAGTCTAAATAAATAGACTTAAAGATGGACTTGGGCCGGTCCAACGGGCCCGGGTCCAAATGACGATATCTATC
>KV011814.1:25714-36284 GCA_001598015.1 Dorcoceras hygrometricum
CCGCAACTTGACCCCTGGCAATGCGCGACAAGGCGCGCAAGTCTCGGCCGACAGCGCAGCGATTGCGCTGGACGAGGCCAGCGATGCGCTGCCAGTGCGCGAGTCGCGTGCGTTCGTGCGCTTGAGGGGATGCGCCGCCGCGCACGGCGGTGGCTCGATGGCCGAGTCACGATATTTTGTTTCCCGAATCTGAAAATTAAGATGTTAGATACAATTCAGGCAATACGTATTGATCAGATCCGAGAAACACTGGCTCTGATACCACTGTTGGGGATCCGGATCCGCCCCCCGGTGAGGCAGCGGAAGAACAAAGATAAACAGCCGGGAGACGATCAATACGAAAAATAGATTACAGTTATCGACATACATAGGGGGTTCAAAACCACTACCTTGCTGGCACTCGTGCCTGGCTCCAACCGTAGTTACAATAACGTCGGCTCTTCTCGGTAGACTGCGGTAGATATCACCAATCCGGTCCACGACCAGAAACGAGACTCTTTCGTCAGCGTGCACTAGAAGCACTGACGAATTCTGCACGAACAGATTCTCCTCGTCGAATCGGCCGGAACGAATTCCGGCCACTCGAGGCAGCGGCGGCGGCGTGTGTAGAGAGGAGGGGAGGCGGCTAGCACTTTTAGGGTTAGGGTTGAGATGAGTTAATCAAGTTCTAATCAAGTCTCTTAAGTATATATAAATACATTAAGTGTTGGACTTGGACCGGCCCAACGGGCCATGGTATAACAATGAACATTCAGTTCATCTCCACCACCGAGACTTCATCGTAACTCCGATCGCCGATCAGATCGGACCGATCGACTCAATTTCCGAAACTGAATAATATGATCTGAAAAACCGTTTTTCAGAACCCCAGTGCAAAAAGACCGTTTTGCCCCTCAACAGCGGGAAACCCCGGTTTGACCCCTGTTGAATTTTAGGAAGTCGCACTTCCCAAAATCCTCTTCTCGTGCTCAACACATTGAGCTGAGTATCCGTGCGGGAATCTTGAATCTAGTACTTGTGTGACCCTCAATGGTTCAGGGATACAGCTAGCCGTGGGCTCACAACCATTGTGGCTCGGGAATCACAATTCCGGATCTGCCCAACGGATCATGGTAAAACGTCTAGCAACATCGCCCCATGATCCCCTAGGTATCACTGATAGTGCCTACAAGAACCAGTCGGTCGTGGTTAGCGTACAGTACGGTCCTTTCAATCCATATATCCCGATCAGATCAACGACCATTGGTAAATCGAGAGTCGCTATAGATCCGATAGCTATGCATACATCTTGGAGATCAAATAGTGACATCGCGAGTGTAACTAGGTAAACACATTTACCTAAAACACTTCTAGTACTCTGGCCAGAGATTTATACACTATTATCCCATCAGATAGCATAGGATATCCACGCATGTCTGCGAGCGGTGAATCCTCGACAACGATGCATCGAATCCTACATACATCGGGGTCTCACCCAATCCCGACGCCTTATGACCCCAAGTGAGTCGGCAAACGGGTCAAAGTGAGACGCCTATCATGTAGAGTCTCAATGACGTTTCGAGTCGTGAGGACTAATCAGTACAACCAAGACCTCGGACTTATCCACTCGACAAATGGTAACCACTTGGAAAGTCCGAACGAGGGTAGTTCGATAGATCACTAGGTCACTACTATCTGCATGCTCAGAACATCACAATGTTCCCTACCATTGAAACATGGTACTTCGCATCGCAGATACTAGTCTCAAACTCGGGCGGCCTTATCCTCATTTTGACGGTCCAATCGACTAGGAACATGTTCAGAATACACAGCGAATATTAGATGTGTTTCATTATAGCCGTCATACCCACTATCACATCCAACATACGCTTCAGTGCATTCTAGGTCTTTACTCAACGCAATTGTAAATCATTACTCATATAATGAAAGTAAAGAACGCCATATAAGAAAATGCGAATATCATATATAAAGACTGTTTGTACAAGAGTCTATAAAACCCACACGCCACAAGTTGGCTAGTTGGGCATCTACTCTAACACTACCTACTTGTGAGTCTTGTCTTAAAGGAAAGATGACTAAGCAACCCTTCAACGGCAAGGGTGAGCGTGCTGAAGGCCTATTGGATTTGATCCATACTGATGTGTGTGGTCCATTTAGTTTTGGTACTAGATACGGTCACACTTACTTCATCACCTTTACCGACGATTACTCTAGGTATGGGTACTTGTACTTAATGAAGCACAAGTCTGAACCCTTTGAAAGGTTCAAAAAATTCAAGGCTGAAGTAGAAAATCAACTAAGCAAAAGTATTAAAGTACTTCGATCTGATCGAGGTTGTGAATACTTGAGTGCTGAATTTCAAGACTATCTAAAAGAGAATGGGATTCTCGCACAGTGGACCCCTCCGGCCACACCACAGCTCAATGGTGTAGCGGAGCGTCGTAATCGAACCCTGTTAGACATGGTTCGATCTATGATGAGATTCACTGAACTTCCTACCTCGTTTTGGGGCAATGCACTCGAAACGGCGGTAATGTTGTTGAACAATGTCCACACCAAGGCAGTGGATAAGAATCCATATGAGATATGGATGGGCAAACCACCCAAGTACTCATACATGAGAATTTGGGGATGTCCTGCTTATGTGAAGCAGACAGTGGGAGATAAGCTGGATTCGAGATCCATCTTATGCTACTTCATTGGGTATCCAAAGAATTCCATTGGATACAACTTCTACTATCCAAGTGAAACAAAAGTGTTTGTCTCTAGGAATGCCACCTTTATGGAATGGGAATTTCTACTTGATAGAAAAGGCAAAATAGTATAACTCGAAGAGGTTCGAGATCCAATCGAAGTACCAAGTGAATCTCCTGCACCTACTGAGCCAGTACCAGAAATGGTCGCACCTAGGAGATCCGAAAGGGTTCCTAGGGCTCCTGAAAGATATGGTTTTCTCCTTGAAGATGATCAAGGTGATCAAGTTGTTGGATCTGATCCAAGAACTTTCAAGGAGGCAATTTCCGATGCTGATTCTAATTTGTGTCTTGAAGCAATGCAATCTGAGTTAGACTCGATGCATGCTATGATCAAGGTGATCAAGTTGTTGGATCTGATCCAAGAACTTTCAAGGAGGCAATTTCCGATGCTGATTCTAATTTGTGTCTTGAAGCAATGCAATCTGAGTTAGACTCGATGCATGCTAACCAAGTTTGGACTCTTGTTAATCCTCCTGAAGGAATTGTTCCTATTGGGTATAAATGGGTATACAAGAGGAAACTTGGGCCTGATGGTAAGGTAATGACCTACAAGGCACGACTGGTCGCGAAAGGTTACACTCAAAGGAAAGGTGTTGACTATGATGAAACCTTCTCACCAGTCGCGATGTTTAAGTCGATTAGAATCTTATTAGCCATAGTACGACTATGAGATATGGCAAATGGATGTGAAAACTGCGTTCCTTAATTGAAACATTAAGGAAGAGATCTATATGACGCAGCCTGAGGGTTTCACATCTGTTGGAAGCGAGCATAAGGTATGCAAGCTTCAGAGATCGATCTACGGTCTCAAACAAGCATCACGAAGTTGGAACCTGAGATTCGATGAAACAATTAAGGAATTTGGTTTCATCAAGAATCCCGAGGAGCCATGTCTATATAAGAAGGTAGTTAAAAGCGCTGTGACATTCCTTGTACTTTATGTTGATGACATTCTACTCGTTGGGAATGATGTAGGAATGCTGCAATCAACTAAAGTATGGTTGTCTAGTAGATTTTCGATGAAGGACATGGGTGAAGCATCCTATATTCTTGGAATACAGATCTATCGGGATAGATCTAAACGGATGCTCGGACTCACCAAAGCTACCTACATCAATACCATACTTAAGAGGTTCTCTATGGAAGAGTCCAAGAGAGGACACCTACCTATGTGCCACGGGGTCACTCTATCTAAGTCTATGTGTCCGAAGACTGATGAGGAGATAGAGAGCATGGCACGTGTGCCATATGCCTCGGCAATAGGTAGTATTATGTATGGAATGATCTCGACTAGACCGGATGTCGCATATGCTCTGAGTGTCACGAGCCGCTACCAGGCCAACCCCGGCCAATTACATTGGAAGGCTGTGAAGGATATTCTTAAGTACTTACGAAGGACTAAGAATATGTTCATGGTCTATGGGGGAGGTGAACTGAAACTGGAAGGCTACACTGATTCTAGCTTCCAGTGTGACGTGGATGATTCGAAGTCAACCTCTGGATTTGTATTCATGCTCAATGGTGGTGCTGTCTCTTGGAAGAGTTCCAAGCAAGACACCATCGCGGATTCAACCACTGAGGCTGAGTACATCGCAGCATCAGCTGCTGCTAAGGAGGTCGTTTGGATAAGGAATTTTGTCCAAGAGTTGGGCGTCATTCCTAATGGAGTTGGTCCAATCCCAGTGTACTGCGACAACACGGGTGCCGTTGCGCAAGCAAAGGAGCCTAGGTCTCACCAAAGATCCAAACATATACTGAGGAAATACCACATAATCCGGGATATTGTGGCTAGAGGTGACATAGCAGTTGAGAGAGTCGCCTCTGCGGACAACGTTGCTGATCCACTTACGAAGACCTTTCTAGGAACCTTTGTGAGGAATCATATTTCTAATTAGTAATTAATCGGATTTTGAGTTAGATTAGTTACGAGAATTACGAATTTAGATTTCTGGAATTTCGAATTTTGGTGAAATCTGATTTGGAAAATATTAGATCTCTAGTTGGGATTGTCCAGATTTTAGTTTGTGTGTTTCGGGTGAAATCTGGTCGAATTATTGATGTGGAATGGATCGAATTTTTATTAGAGATCTGGTTCCTGAATGCTAGCTTTGGTGAAATCTGGATTGAAGAGAGAGCAGTGCTTTTGAATTCGTGATTTCGGATTTGATGGTGTAAGCAGATTTCACGAGTTGGTCAACGAGAGCGTTGACATCTGGTGAGCGCTAGCGTTTTGTTGTGAGGAGAGATCTGGTCTCGCAACGGCGTCGTTTTGGTTGCGTTGCCAAGCGAGAGATCTGGCGTGAGGGATCTGTTTTGCTCATGCGACGTCATTTTGTGCTTTGCGCGGGTATAAGCGCTGAGATCTGTTTGAATTGCGTTGAGATCTGTTGTTTTAGCGTGAGATCTGATTTGATCAAGACGCCATCGTTTTGGAGTTGCGCGCGAACGCTGGGATCTGTTTTGGTGAAACGGTGTCGTTTTGAGGCTTGTGCGAGAATTGTTAGCGTGAGGTCTGTTTTCCTTAGCTTTGCGCGAGAGATCTGTTCTGCGACATTTTAAGTTGTAGATATCTGTTTCTGTCGGTGATTGAATTATTGGGGAGCTTTTGGAGTAGAGGATATATACAAGTGTTGAGTTTACACTTAGAGCATTCCAGACCCGATATTCTTATCCTCAAACTCGAAACCCTCGAAATAGCAACTGTTCACCGCTTTTTCCATCGCGATTTCCCGTTGATTCCGACCTCCAGTTTTTCGAGTTCTTGGTAGCGTTGGAAACCTCTTGAGAAGACCTTTCTTTTCCTACCAATATTGGAGGCTTTTGAGCTGAGACGAGAGCGCGAAACTGCTGAGTTTCGGCAGAATGTTGCGCCATGCTTGCTCTTCCTAGCGTGAGCTTTTGGGTGAGCTTTATTGTTGTTTGAGCTTTGTTTTCTTGTATTTAATGCCTACGTAGAAGTGTATAACTTGCATATAGCTTCTGGGCGTAGGATTTACATGTGTGTTCAGCAGAATTGAGCTTCGAGTGTTCATACCTTGCACAGATTTGTTGCTGGAAGTCTTCGGCCTTGTGATTTTGAGACTAGGCGGAATCTGTTCGCAGGCTGTGAGATCTTCCGTGCCCTGTTGTGTTTGTGAGGTAGAATTTTGAGGATTTAAGGTACGATTGAGCAGCCCTTAGCAGCTTGAGCGTTAACATGTCTATTTTTCGATGTTGTGATTTGCTGTTATGTGGCTTACGTGAATTTAGAAGATGGAATTGATTGAGTTATGTTTTGCTTCACGTATCATAAATTGTATGCATCTAGCATGGATATTGAATGGCATTCATGCATACATCTTGAGCCTGATTTACAGATTTGATTTGATAACCTGATTGGGTGCCATTTTGTGACTGGCCGACTGTTGGGTCGTGCCCGAAAAGTCCAACGCTATCGTCGGAGCGGTGACTACCGGATACGAGTGTCTACCGCCGAGCTTCGATGGTCTAACGGGCCCCGATGATCACGGACCGATGATTTCCCGGTTGATAGACCGTGGTATAGAGGCGACATGATTTGATTGCCGGTTGTTGCACCAGCCTAGTAGACTGATTTCCTTTGACAGCCTCATGCATTCATAGCATTGATTTATAGCATGTTGCATGTTTATCTGCTTTGATAGCTCTTCGTACTGAGGCTTGACCTCGTACTTGTTTCCTGCTTTTGTCTTGTTTGGGTCTGCGTTGCCCATTTGCAGGAGCTTCAGGTAACCAAGCTGGATCGAGTGGAAGTTCAGCTGGTCGATCCCCGCGTCCCTGAGTCCCAGTCTATATATGATATGTATTGAACCGAGGGATGCCCCGTGTTATCATGTATAGGGGATCTGTAATTGATTTGATATTTTGTTGTTACTTGTTGCACTTGAGTTTGAGTCAACTCATATTTGACTATTGAATATTTTGAATGTAGGATTTGAAGTTCAGGCCCATTGTATTTCGAAAAATTTTTAAGCCCTGAGTTTAAGCTTCCGTGTTTATGCGTTTATTATGTGTTAATTGTTAGTAATTAGCATGGGGCCTGACATTTTTGGTATCAGAGCTTAAATTGGGATAAGCTCGATTTCTTTTGATCACACTCGAGTCTAGGCACAGAGTTTTGATTTGATTTTGATTGGCCTATGTGACTTATGTGATCTATTATCTGTCTTGTTATTCTATCTGCTGTGAGAACTTACCTCTAGGCTTGTTTAGATTCCACCGAGACGAGGAGGAGGTAGGAGGACTAGACGTTCCGTGTAGGAGTCTAGAGCAGGTAGTGATGATGACGCTCAGGTAGAGGACGTCACTAGGCAGATAGGTGGCATGGAGTTAGTCTTAGCCCGATTTCAGCGGACGAACACACCGACGTTAGCTGGTACTGAGGGTGGTGCTAGGGCTGAGGCATGGCTTGTTCAAATGGAGGAGTTATTTGATACCTTGGAGTACGCTCCGGAAAAGAGACTGAAGTTGGCAGTGCTGCAGCTACGAGATGATGCACAGCGCTGGTGGAGGATTACTTCTAGGATGCTTCGAGATAGTGGGACGGTGCTCTCTTGGGATGCCTTCTGTGAGGCTTTTCGACGCGAATACACCCCAGAGTCCTACTTCGCTAGCCGTGAGCATGAGTTTGATAATTTGAAGCAGGGTGATATGCGTGTGGCCGAGTATGCGAGGCGGTTTTCTGTGCTTCTAGTGTACATGCCAGGTGTGGAGAACCAAGAGCGAACGAAGAGGAACAAGTTCTTGAAGGGCTTGAGACCTGATCTTTACCGGATGGTGTTGTCTGGGTCTCCGGCGACCTTCATGGAAGCTGTGAACAATGCGGTTGATATTGAGGAGAGTTTGATGGATCTCGAGGCTCCAGTGCATCAGACGACCGCGCATACTTCTCATCCAGCTCAGGCGGTGTCGCAGTCGTATCAGTCTCCTCAAGTGTCACAGCAGTCGAGTCGCCAGCAGTTCAGACCTCGAGGGAAGCAATTCAAGAAGAAGGGCCATTCGAGTTCTTCTGGTTCCGTGAGCTCTGGTTCTGGCAGTGGTTCTGGTAGCGGTTCTGGAGGCGGATTCTGTAGTCAGTGCGGAGGGAGACATGAGTCTTCGCAGTGCCGAGGAGTCCGAGGACTTTTCCATCTATGTGGTCAGCCGGGACATTTCGCTAGAGCGTGTCCTTCGATCGGAGGGTGGTCTACTGGTCAGTCGCAGCAGGGTTCCGCTAGTGGTTCTTCTCAGCGACAACAGCCTTTTGCTCAGTCCCAGCGATCTGGTTTTCAGCCTCGTGAGCCGTCACGTTTTGGAGGACCTTCCCGACCCCCGTTTCAAATTCCCCAGCAGGCGCAGGCGAACGCCTTGTCGTTGGACCAGGCTGAGGAGACGCCGGGCATGGTGATTAGAGGTACATGCTCTATTTATGATTATCCTGCGAGAGTTTTGTTTGACACTGGTTCATCACACTCTTTCATATCTGAGATGTTTGTGTTTGAGCGTGGGTTGAGTTCTTCCCCACTGTGATGTTGTTTCTGTGTCTACTCCTGCTGGTGTGGATCTGTGGTCTCGAGAGGTAGTGGTAGATTGCCTGATTAGGTTTGATGAGCATGTTTTGGTGACAAATTTGATTGTGTTGGGGATTAGAGATTTCGACTATATTTTGGGAATGGATGTATTATCTAGCTATAAGGCTACCGTTGATTGCTTCCATGGTGTGGTGAGATTTTGCCCTGATACGGGTGAGAGGTGGGATTTCTACAGCACGGATTCGAGGTCGAAGATTCCCCTAGTGTCCGCTATGAAGATGTTTAGCCTGCTATCGCTAGGTAATGCAGGATTTATGATCTACGCACTTGATAGTTCCCAGGAGCAGCGTTTAGAGTTGCGTGACATCCCCGTCGTTCGAGAGTTTCCCGACGTGTTTCTAGATGAGATTCCTGGATTCCCTCCTCGACGCGAGATCGACTTCAGTATTGAGTTGGTGCCCGGTACCACCCCGATTTCTAGAGCTCCTTACCGGTTGGCGCCCGCAGAGTGGAAAGAGCAGAAGGAACAGTTGAGTGATCTCTTGGAGAAAGGCTTCATCAGACAGAGAATGTCGCCTTGGGGAGCTCCGATTCTATTTGTGAAAAAGAAAGATGGCACTATGAGGATGTGTGTGGACTTCAGGCAGTTGAATAGGGCCACGGTGAAGAACAAGTATCCTCTGCCGAGGATTGATGACTTGTTCGATCAGTTGCAGGGATCGGTTGTTTACTCGAAGATTGATTTGCACTCTGGTTATCACCAGTTGCGAATTAGAGACGCTGATGTGGCAAATACAGCCTTCCGAACTCGATATGGGCATTTTGAGTTTCTTGTCATGCCGTTTGGACTGACGAATGCCCCCGCTGTCTTTATGGATTTGATGAATCGCGTCTTCAGCGAGTATATCGATCGGTTCGTAATCGTCTTCATAGATGACATCTTGGTGTACTCGAGGAGCAAGAGAGAGCACAAGGAGCACCTGAAACTAGTATTGTAGAGATTGAGAGACTCGCAGCTCTATGCCAAATTCAGCAAGTGCGAGTTTTGGCTCGACAGGATTTCTTTTTGGGTCACGTGATTTCGGCACAAGGAATTTCGGTGGATCCTAGCAAGGTCGAAGCAGTTCTGAACTGGGAGAGACCTAGGAATGTATCGGAGATCCGTAGTTTCTTGGGATTGGCCGGCTACTATAGGCGATTTATTGAGAAGTTTTCTTCGATAGCCAAGCCTATGACGCAGTTGACTCAGAAGGCTAAGAGATTTTTGTGGACTGATGAGTGCGAGTACAGCTTTCAGACGCTGAAGGATAAATTGACTACTGCTCCTGTTTTGGCCCTACCGTCTGGCTCCGGAGGATTTGTTGTGTGCTCCGATGCTTCTCTGAATGGTTTAGGGTGTGTTCTGATGCAGAACGGGTACGTGATCGCGTATGCGTCTCAACAGCTGAAGCCTCACGAGACGAGGTACCCGGTTCATGATTTGGAGTTGGCTGCGATAGTGTTTTACTTGAAGATTTGGCGGTATTATCTCTATGGTGAAGAATTTGTGGTGTACACCGACCACAAGAGCCTGAAATATATCTTCACGCAGTCAGACTTGAACATGAGGCAACGACGCTGGATGGAATTGCTTAAGGACTTTGACTGTGAGATTCAGTATCAGCCTGGGCGAGTGAACTTGGTAGCAGACGCTCTAAGTCGAAAGACCCAGCCTGATATGTTAGCATCCTTGAGTATTTCGAAAGTTCATGAGGAGTTGAGTACTTCTGGTTGGCGTTTCCAGCCGGGTGATCAGTACTTCTTTGTTTCTTCTCTTCAGGTGGAACCGCATATTGTGATGAACATTAGGGAGGCGCAGAGGACCGACCCCTATATCCATGAGTTGAGGATTAAGGCGCAGTCAGGCCAGTCTGATGATTTCTCTGTTGCTTCTGATGGATGTTTGAGGTTTAGAGGGAGATTAGTAGTTCCGAACCTGATTGATTTGAAGGAGACCCTCATGAATGAAGCACATTGTAGTCGGTACAGTGTGCATCCAGGTGAAAGGAGATGTACCATGCCTTGAAGTCTCACTACTGGTGGGCAGGTATGAAGAGTGACATTTCGGCTTTTGTTGCTAGATGTTTGAATTGCCAACATGGATGTTTGAGGTTTAGAGGGAGATTAGTAGTTCCGAACCTGATTGATTTGAAGGAGACCCTCATGAATGAAGCACATTGTAGTCGGTACAGTGTGCATCCAGGTGAAAGGAAGATGTACCATGCCTTGAAGTTTCACTACTGGTGG
>KV011814.1:46739-80149 GCA_001598015.1 Dorcoceras hygrometricum
TTGGAACTCTTCCAAGAGGCAGCACCACCATTGAGCATGAATACAAATCTAGAGGTTGATTTCGAATCATCCACGTCACACTGGAAGCTAGAATCAGTGTAGCCTTCCAGTTTCAGTTCACCACCCCCATAGACCATGAACATATTCTTAGTCCTTCGTAAGTACTTAAGAATATCATTCACGGCCTTCCAATGCAATTGGCCGGGGTTGGCCTTGTAGCGGCTCGTGACACTCAGAGCATATGCGACATCCGGTCTCGTCGAGATCATGTCATACATAATACTACCTATCGCCGAGGCAAATGGTACACGTGCCATACTCTCTATCTCCTCATCAGTCTTTGGACACATAGACTTGGATAGAGTGACCCCGTGGCACATAGGTAGGTGTCCTCTCTTGGACTCTTCCATAGAGAACATCTTAAGTATGGTATCGATGTAGGTAGCTTGGGTGAGTCCGAGCATCCGTTTAGATCTATCCCGATAGATCTGTATTCCAAGAATATAGGATGCTTCACCCATGTCCTTCATCGAAAATCTGCTAGATAACCATACTTTAGTTGACTGCAACATTCCTACATCATTCCCAATGAGTAGAATGTCATCAACATAAAGTATTAGGAACGTCACAGCGCTTTTAACTACCTTCTTGCAAACACATGGCTCCTCGAGATTCTTGATGAAACCAAATTCCTTAATTGTTTCATCGAATCTCAGGTTCCAACTTCGTAATGCTTGTTTGAGACCGTAGATCGATCTCTGAAGCTTGCATACCTTATGCTCGCTTCCAACAGATGTGAAACCCTCAGGCTGCGTCATATAGATCTCTTCCTTAATGTTTCCATTAAGAAACTCAGTTTTCACATCCATTTGCCATATATCATAGTCGTACCATGCGGCTATGGCTAACAATATTCTAATTGACTTGAACATTGCGACTGGCGAGAAGGTTTCATCATAGTCAACACCTTGCCTTTGAGTGTAACCTTTCGCGACCAGTCGCGCCTTGTAGGTCATTACGTTACCATCAGGCCCAAGTTTCCTCTTGTACACCCATTTGCACCCAATAGGAACGATTCCTTCGGGAGGGTTAACGAGAGTCCAAACTTGGTTAGCATGCATTGAGTCAAACTCAGACTGCATTGCTTCAAGCCACAAATTAGAATCAGCATCGGAAATTGCCTCCTTGAAAGTTCTTGGATCAGATCCAACAACTTGATCACCTTGATCATCTTCAAGGAGAAAACCATATCTCTCAGGAGCTCTAGGAATCCTTTCGGATCTCCTAGGTGCGACCATATCTGGTACTGGCTCAGTAGGTGCGGGAGATTCACTTGGTACTTCAGTTGGTTCACGAACCTCTTCGAGTTCTACCATTTTGCCCTTTCTATCAAGTAGAAATTCCCTTTCCATAAAGGTGACATTCCTAGAGACGAACTCTTTTGTCTCGCTGGGATAGTAGAAATAGTATCCAATGGAATTCTTTGGATACCCAATGAAGTAGCATAAGATGGATCTCGTATCCAGCTTATCTCCTAAAATCATATTCTAATTACGAAATCGTATTTTATAATAAAATCGTATTTTGCCGATAAAACAAATTTAATCAACAAAATCATATTTTATTACAAAATCACATTTCTTAATTAAAATCACATTTTACTAATTTTAATTGTATCAAATTGGGTTTAAAACAATTTTAGGCCCAAAAACTTAAAATTTCAAAATCGATCAAAATCGGGCCCAATATCGCATACCGGCCCGAAAACTTCACAGGCTGCCCGGGACAGGCCCGAACCAAACCCTAGAAGAATTCAGACCAGCCGTAACGACATCGCCGGAAACTCGCCGGAGCGGCGTCCGGCGACGGCGGCGCCGCCACCACGAAAAACGCGGCGGCAGCGCGCGCACCATCGCGCGAAACGCAACGCAGCGCAACGCCGCGTGCGCAACGTCGACCAGCGCCTCCATCGCGCCCTCGCACGCCGCACAAGCGTCGGCCAGCAAACAAGAAACGTGCGGCCAGCGCGCGATTCAGGGCGGCCATCGCTTGGGGCAGCGGCGCAAGTTTCGGGGCCAACGCGCGGCCACTCGTCGTGTCTCACGCGACAAGTAGCGCAAGGCAGCGCGTGCGTCCCGGCCAGCAGCGGCGCACCATCTTGCGATGATAGCGAGGGGCGGCGCCCATCCATGCGCGGCCAGCGCGCATGTACCACGCGCGTTCATGGGCGCGGTGGGGCGCCGCCGTGTGCGGCGGCGATTCCAGCCGAAACTTCGATTCCGTTTTCATCTCGATTCTGAAAAATAAGATGTGAGATACAATTATGGCAATTCGTATTGATCAGATCCGAGAAACACTGGCTCTGATACCACTGTCGGGGATCCGGATCCGCCCCCCGGCGAGGCAGCGGAAGAACAAAGAATCAAAGCCGGGAGACGATCAATACGAGAAAACAGATAACAGTTATCGACATACATAGGGCGTTCAAAACGAATACCTTGCTGGCACTTGTGCCTGGCTCCAACCGGAATTACAAGAACCCGGATCTTCTCGGTAGATTGCGGTAGATGTCGCCAATCCGGTCCACGACCAGAACCGAGACTCCTTCGTCAGGCTGCACTAGAAGCACTGACAAATTCTGCACGAACGGATTCTCCTCGAAAAACTAGGCCGGAACGATTTCCGGCTAAGTGGCGGCGGCGGCGGGCGACGCACGCCGGCGGCGGCGTTCGAGAGAGGAGGGGCGGCTATAGAGATTAGGGTTAGGGTTCTTGGGAGTTGTGTCAAGTTAAGTTATGTTAAGTCTAGGCTTAAGCTTAATTAAATAAGCTTGAGTGTTGGACTTGGACCGGCCCAACGGGCCCGGGCCCAACGATGAACATTCAGTTCATCTCCACCACCGAGACTTCACCGTAACTCCGATCGCCGATCAGATCGGACGGATCGACTCAGTTTCCAAAACTGAATATTATGATCTGAAAAACCAGCTTGAGCGTGAACATGTCTATTTTTCGATGTTGTGATTTGCTGTTATGTGGCTTACGTGAATTTAGAAGATGGAATTGATTGAGTTATGTTTTGCTTCACGTATCATAAATTGTATGCATCTAGCATGGATATTGAATGGCATTCATGCATAAATCTTGAGCCTGATTTACAGATTTGATTTGATAACCTGATTGGGTGCCACGTTGTGACTGGCCGACTGTTGGGTCGTGCCCGAAAAGTCCAACGCTATCGTCGGAGTGGTGACTACCGGATACGAGTGTCTACCGCCGAGCTGTGATTGGCTGATGGGCACCGATGATCACGGACCGATGATTTCCCGGTTGATAGACCGTGGTATAGAGGCGACATGATTTGATTGCCGGTTGTTGCACCGGCCTAGTAGACTGATTTCCTTTGACAGCCTCATGCATTCATAGCATTGATTTATAGCATTCATGTTTATCTGCTTTGATAGCTCTTCGTACTGAGGCTTGACCTCGTACTTGTTTCCTACTTTTGTCTTGTTTGGGTCTGCGTTGCCCATTTGCAGGAGCTTCAGGTAACCAAGCTGGACCGAGTGGAAGTTCAGCTGGTCGATCCCCGCATCCCTGAGTCCCAGTCTATATATGATATGTATTGAACCGGGGGATGCCCCGTGTTATCATGTATTGGGGATCTGTAATTGATTTGATATTTTGTTGTTACTTGTTGCACTTGAGTTTGAGTCAACTCATATTTGAGTATTGAATATTTTGAATGTAGGATTTGAAGTTCAGGCCCATTGTATTTCGAAAATGAGTGTAACTAGGTAAACACATTTACCTAAAACACTTCTAGTACTCTGGCCAGAGATTTATACACTATTACCTCCTCAGATAGCATAGGATATCCACGCATGTCTGCGAGCGGTGAATCCTCGACAACGATGCATCGACTCCTACATGCATCGGGGTCTCACCCAATCCCGACGCCTTATGACCCCAAGTGAGTCGGAAAACGGGTCAAAGTGAGACGCCTATCATGTAGAGTCTCAATGGCGTTTCGAGTCGTGAGGACTAATCAGTACAACCAAGACCTCGGACTTATCCACTCGACAAATGGTAACCACTTGGAAAGTCCGAAGGAGGGTAGTTTGATAGATCATCAGGTCACTATCTATCTGCATGCTCAGAACATCACAATGTTCCCTACCAATGAAACATGGTACTTCGCATCGCAGATACTAGTCTCGAACTCGGGCGGCCTTATCCTCATTTTGACGGCCCAATCGACTAGGAACATGTTCAGAATACACAGCGACTATTAGATGTGTTTCATGATAGCCGTCATACCCACTATCACATCCAACATACGCTTCAGTGCATTCTAGGTCTTTACTCAACGCAATTGTAAATCATTACACACATAATTAAAGTAAAGAACGCCATATAAGAAATGCGAATATCATATATAAAGACTGTTTGCACAAGAGTCTATAAAGCCCACACGCCACAAGTTGGCTAGTTGGGCATCTATTCTAACAGTTTGAGCTTTGTTTTCTTGTAGTTACCTACGTAGAAGTGTAGAACTTGCGTATTGCTTCTGGCCGTAGGATTTACATGTGTGTTCAGCAGAATTGAGCTTCGAGTGTTCATACCTTGCACAGATTTGTTGCTGGAAGTCTTCGGCCTTGTGATTTTGAGACTAGGCGGAATCTATTCGCAGGCTGTGAGATCTGCCGTGCCCTGTTGTGTTTGTGTGGTAGAATTTTGAGGATTTAAGGTATGATTCAGCGGCCCTTAGCAGCTTGAGCGTGAACATGTCTATTTTTCGATGTTGTGATTTGCTGTTATGTGGCTTACGTGAATTTAGAAGATGGAATTGATTGAGTTATGTTTTGCTTCACGTATCATAAATTGTATGCATCTAGCATGGATATTGAATGGCATTCATGCATACATCTTGAGCCTGATTTACAGATTTGATTTGATAACCTGATTGGGTGCCACGTTGTGACTGGCCGACTGTTGGGTCGTGCCCGAAAAGTCCAACGCTATCGTCGGAGCGATGACTATCGGATACGAGTGTCTGCCGCCGAGCTGTGATGGGCTGACGGGCCCCGATGATCATGGACCGATGATTTCCCGGTTGATAGACCGTGGTATAGAGGCGACATGATCAAGCTGGACCGAGTGGAAGTTCAGCTGGTCGATCCCCGCGTCCCTGAGTCCCAGTCTATATATGATATGTATTGAACCGGGGGATGCCCCGTGTTATCATGTATTGGGGATCTGTAATTGATTTGATATTTTGTTGTTACTTGTTGCACTTGAGTTTGAGTCAACTCATATTTGAGTATTGAATATTTTGAATGTAGGATTTGAAGTTCAGGCCCATTGTATTTCGAAAAATTTTTAAGCCCTGATTTTAAGCTTCCGTGTTTATGCGTTTATTATGTGTTAATTGTTAGTAATTAGCACGGGGCCTGACAACCTTGTTTGAAAAACATCACGAAACAATGGGACTGTGTCTGATGAGTAGTTGGCTTTAGGGCAAGTGGGAGATTGTTAGAGTAGATGCCCAACTAGCCAACTTGTGGCGTGTGGGTTTATAGACTCTTGTATATGACAATCTTTATGTATGATATTCGCATTTTATCTATGTCATTCTTTACTTTCACTGTGTTGTATGATGATTAACAATTGCGTTGAGTAAAGACCTAGAATGCACCATGGTGTATGTTAGATGTGATAGTGGGTATGACGGCTATCATGAAACACATCTAATAGTCACTGTGTGTTCTGAACATGTTCCTAGTCGATTGGGTCGTCAAAATGAGGATAAGGCCGCCCGAGCATGAGACTAGTATCTGCGATGCGAAGTACCATGTTTCATTGGTAGGGAACATTGTGATGTTCTGAGCATGCAGATAGATAGTGTGTTGGTCCCTGTTTTTCGAAGGAACTTAGCAGCCGCTGGTTTAAATGAGTGATTAAAATTTTGCGCGCTGCTAATACGGAGCTGCAATAGCTCAATGTTCTTGAACAATAAAATCACGAGAGAGCACCGGAGACAGATCTGGTACGATTTAAAAATCATGTGGAAAATACCAGAACTGAACCCTAATATTTTAAAACCAACTCAAACAGATTTATGTTATACATAAATCTGTTCGAGACTTACTGTGTTTGTGTGCTGAACTGTATGCGTGAGTGCTGAAATAAATGTGCGTGCTGCAATCTGTTATGCGTATGCGAGAATGCTAAAGTAATAATGCAAGTGCTGAAAGCTTTAAAGAAATGGACCATCTGATTTGTTTCTGGAAGTTCGGACCTCAATGTCCTACATCTCCCCTTCTTCTACCTCGAAAGGATCCACTTGAAGATTTGATCTTACAACTTGTGTACAGACCCGATCCCACAACCAGCAGCTGTGAGAACTCCTAGACTCAACAATGCACACCAGCCGCAAATGTGTGACTAACTACATACACATGAGTTTTACGTCATCGTGCTTGGACTGAACCTGTTGTGAAATGGTTTTGAGATTCATTCACCAATGGATGTGAATGAATCTCTGTGTGTGAGATTATACAATGAATCGCTCAAACTCTCTGTTTCTCACACACTAGGGAAATTGCTCTACACAAGCTAATTCTAGCTCCACTGTCAACTGCAATTAAGCTCTCTCTAGAATGATAGTTGACAGCTTCACTTCAGATTCATTTTCCCTCTGCTGGTGCACTGTGCAATCAATGTATTTTCTGCGCAGCTTCACAGCGACCAACCGCTCTTCAATGGCGCTTCTCGAAATATATAAGCCTCTGTTTGAATATAGCCGTTAGATAAATTCCAAATCTCTTCTGCTCTTGTCAATGCCAAAGTGTCGTCTTTCCAAATACGTGCAACGCTCCTCTGTAAATTTTAATATTTCCCAGAATAGTACAAATCTTGTTCCCTTGATTTGAGGCAATTTGCATGACTTATTCTCAGCCATTGATTCTTTCCATCTTGAGCGTTGATTGCGTCCCAACAGCTGAGTGTCAATTCTTCTTCGCTACTGTCCAGACTTCACTCTTCTTTGCGCTACTGCTGAAATCATCGTTGCGTCTGGATCTTTGAGACTGGATACATATCGACAGCTGGTCTATTGTAGCTCTCGTCTGGATGTGCTGTTGATTGCGTCTGGATGTACTTGCAGCTGGTTGTCCAGTCGTTGGTTGTGAAAAGCTTGCGACTGGATTTCCCAACGACTGGTTAGATCAAACGATGTCGTATCAACTTATTCAAACGACATCGTTTGCTATGCATCCTCGACTGGTTGATTAAAGCCCTGTAGCTCTCGTCTGGATATAGCACCACTGTAGCTGTTTGCTGGTTATTGCCATCGCATAAGCTATCTGCTGAATCTTAACGAAGGCAAAACGATGTCGTATCAACTTATCCAAACGACATCGTTTTGCTGTCGCTACCTCCAAGTACCATCTGCTGGTTGCACTGTAGCTCTCTGCTGATAGATCTTCCTGTACGACGTCGCTTCTCTCTTGCGTCTGGATGTACAAGCTACCTGATGGTTGTGATGTCACTGCTGATGTCATCACCACTGATCCAACTCTTGTGCTTCTTGTTCACTGCTGATTGTGATGACATCACTGCTGATGTCATCATCGCTGATTCAGATCTTTGCGCTTCATTTCAACTGCTGATTTATATGCGCTTGCGCTACTGCTGGTCTTTCTTCATCTACTGATTATGATGTCGTCACCGATGACATCATCTTCGATGGTCCACTTAGATGTTCCAGCTGGTTCTCTTTTGATGTACCAGCTGATCCATCTTCATCTTCAAGCTCTTGCAGCTGGTTCTCTTTTGTTCCAGCTCATTCACTTTGCTCCAGCTGGTTCAACTTGGCCTCCGCCTGATTTCGAACACCTGACTTAACTTTGGACGTCTCCATTGCTAATCCAGCTGCCGATAACAATGAATAACCAAACCAGCTGCTGAACATTAACTTGCAGGACCATCTGTTGGACAGATTCAGCTTCGCGACATCTTCTTCTTCGATGCGTCCAATCAAACAAAACTCCTCTCTGCCGATTACTCAAACAACTTCATCGCTTCGGATTCTTCAACAGAAATCATTACCTGTTAAATTTGTATACTTAAAATAGAATCGTTAGAATAACAGTAAGAGGTTTTGTGTAATTCAAAATATAATCAGGATCTGTCAAAACGGATCCATCAATCTCTCCCTTTTTGATTTACACAAAACCTTAAATAATCAATGCATGTTCTAACAATTCTCTCCCTTTTTGTGGGAATCAAAAAGAGTTCGAATCTGGTCTTCCCATGAATTTAAAAAGAAACTCTCCCTACACTGTTACAACAAAAACAACGTAACAGCATGAGTTTTAAATTTGAAAAACAAAACCAGCTTTTGGGAAGCACCGTATGCAAAAGCTATATGATTTTGAAAACTGAACTGATGCTTAGCTCAAGTTAACGAAGACAACGACGCCACTCTCCCTGTATTTTATAACATAAGCTCAAATCATTTCAAAAACAAAATTTTGCATCAGCTGGAATCCGCAACACAGAACATTTAAAACAATTCAGAGCATCGAAGTATTGTTTCAAATAACAATGTGCTACTGAGTTACTTATGTATGTAGAACCAGTAAACAGAGAACAGCTCAGATTTTCATACTTCTATTTCGTCCCATGTGCTTGTCACCGAGCCTCGCTCCAAGTGATCTTACAGCACAACGAAAATAGAAGCTTGGAATCCACACGGGACTCGCGCATCCCGTGACAGTTCATCAAGCGAAAAACCAGTTCTATATTAAAACAGATTAACTGGCCTTCATACACAAGCTTCTCAAAACAGTTAAAACATTTAAAAACATAGCACATGAGATTTTAAAATCAGTGCTCGTTCAAAAACAACCTGCTCTGATACCACTTGTTGGTCCCTGTTTTTCGAAGGAACTTAGCAGCCGCTGGTTTAAATGAGTGATTAAAATTTTGCGCGCTGCTAATACGGAGCTGCAATAGCTCAATGTTCTTGAACAATAAAATCATGAGAGAGCACCAGAGACAGATCTGGTATGATTTAAAAATCATGCGGAAAATACCAGAACTGAACCCTAATATTTTAAAACCAACTCAAACAGATTTATGTTCCACATAAATCTGTTCGAGATTTACCTTGCTTGTAAGCTGAACTGTATGCGTGAGTGCTGAAATAAATGTGCGTGCTGCAATCTGTTATGCGTATGCGAGAGTGCTAAAGTAATAATGCAAGTGCTGAAAGCTTTAAAGAAATGGACCAGCTGATTTGTTTCTGGAAGTTCGGACCTCAATGTCCTACATCTCCCCTTCTTATACCTCAGAAGTATCCACTAGAAGATTTGATCTTACAACTTGTGTACAGACCCGATCCCACAACCAGCAGCTGTGAGAACTCCTAGACTCAACAATGCACTGTATGCGTGAGTGCTGAAATAAATGTGCGTGCTGCAATCTGTTATGCGTATGCGAGAGTGCTAAAGTAATAATGCAAGTGCTGAAAGCTTTAAAGAAATGGACCAGCTGATTTGTTTCTGGAAGTTCGGACCTCAATGTCCTACATCTCCCCTTCTTATACCTCAGAAGTATCCACTAGAAGATTTGATCTTACAACTTGTGTACAGACCCGATCCCACAACCAGCAGCTGTGAGAACTCCTAGACTCAACAATGCACACCATCCGCAACTGTGTGACTAACTACATACACATGAGTTTTACGTCATCGTGCTTGTACTGAACCTGTTGTGAAATGGTTTTGAGATTCATTCACCAATGGATGTGAATGAATCTCTGTGTGTGAGATTATAAAATGAATCGCTCAAACTCTCTGTTTCTCACACACTAGGGAAATTGCTCTACACAAGCTAATTCTAGCTCCACTGTCAACTGCAATTAAGCTCTCTCTAGAATGATAGTTGACAGCTTCACTTCAGATTCATTTTCCCTCTGCTGGTGCACTGTGCAATCAATGTATTTTCTGCGACAGCTTCACAGCGACCAACCGCTCTTCAATGGCGCTTCTCTAAATATATAAGCCTCTGTTTGAATATAGCCGTTAGATAAATTCCAAATCTCTTCTGCGCTTGTCAAGGCCAAATTGTCGTCTTTCCAAATACGTGCAACGCTCCTCTGTAAATTTTACTATTTCCCATAATAGTACAAATCTTGTTCCCTTGATTTGAGGATATTTTCATGACTTATTCTCAGCCATTGATTCTTTCCATCTTGAGCGTTGATTGCGTCCCAACAGCTGAGTGTCAATTCTTCTTCGCTACTGTCCACACTTCACTCTTCTTTGCGCTACTGCTGAAATCATCGTTGCGTCTGGATCTTTGTGACTGGATGCATATCGACAGCTGGTCTGTTGTAGCTCTCGTCTGGATGTGCTGTTGATTGCGTCTGGATGTACTTGCAGCTGGTTGTCCAGTCGTTGGTTGTGAAAAGCTTGCGACTGGATTTCCCAACGACTGGTTAGATCAAACGATGTCGTATCAACTTATTCAAACGACATCGTTTGCTATGCATCCTCGACTGGTTGATTAAAGCCCTGTAGCTCTCGTCTGGATATAGCACCACTGTAGCTGCCTGCTAGTTATTGCCATCGCATAAGCTATCTGCTGAATATTAACGAAGGCAAAACGCTGTCTTATCAACTTATCCAAACGACATCGATTTTTTGTCGCTACCTCCAAGTACCATCTGCTGGTTGCATTGTAGCTCTCTGCTGATAGATCTTCCTGTACGACGTCGCTTCTCTCTTGCGTCTGGATGTACAAGCTACCTGCTGGTTGTGATGTCACTACTGATGTCATCACCGCTGATCCAGCTCTTGTGCTTCTTGTTCACTGCTGATTGTGATGACATAACTTCTGATGTCATCATCGCTGATTCAGATCTTTGCGCTTCATTTCAACTGCTGATTTATATGCGCTTGCGCTACTGCTGGTCTTTCTTCATCTGCTGATTATGATGTCGTCACCGATGACATCATCTTCAACGGTCCACTTAGATGTTCCAGCTGGTTCTCTTTTTATGTACCAGCTGATCCATCTTCATCTTCAAGCGCTTGCAGCTGGTTCTCTTTTGTTCCAGCTGATTCACTTCGTTCCTAATCCAGCTGCCGATAACAATGAATAACCAAACAGCTACTGAACATTAACTTTCAGGACCATCTGCTGGACAGATTCAGATTCGCGACATCTTCTTCTTCGATGCGTCCAATCAAACAAAACTCCTCTCTGCCGATTACTCAAACAACTTCATCGCTTCGATTCTTCAACAGAAATCATTACCTATTAAATCGGCATACTTAAAATAGAATCGTTAGAATAACAGTAAGAGGTTTTGTGTAATTCAAAATATAATCAGGATCTGTCAAAACAAATCCATCATAGTGACCCGGTGATCTATCGAACTACCCTCGTTCGGACTTTCCAAGTGGTTACCATTTGTCGAGTGGATAAGTCCGAGGTCTTGGTTGTACTGATTAGTCCTCACGACTCGAAACGTCATTGAGACTCTACATGATAGGCGTCTCACTTTGACTCGTTTGCCGACTCACTTGGGATCATTAGGCGGCGGGATTGGGTGAGTCCCCGATGCATGTAGGAGTCGATGCATCGTTGTCGAGGATTCACCGCTCGCAGACATGCGTGGATATCCTATGCTATCTGAGGGGATAATAGTGTATAAATCTCTGGCCAGAGTACTAGAAGTGTTTTAGGTAAATGGGTTTACCTAGTTACACTCGTGATGTCACTATTCGATCTCCAAGATGTATGCATAGCTATCGGATCTTTAGCGACTCTCGATTTACCAATGGTCGTTGATCTGATCGGGATATATGGATTGAAAGGACCGTACTGTATTCTAACCACGACCAACTGGTTCTTGCAGGCACTATCAGTGATACCTAGGGGATCATGGGGCGATGTTGCAAGACGCTCTTACCATGATCCATTGGGCAAGTCCGGAATTGTGATTCCGGAGCCACAATGGTTGTGGGCCCACGGCTAGCTGTATCCCTGAACCATTGAGGGTCACACAAGTACTGGATTCGATCCCGCACGGATACTGAGCTCAATGTGTTGAGCACTTGAGGAGGATTTTTGGGAGTGCGACTTCCTAAAAGTCAACAGGGGTCAAATCGTGATTTCCCGCTGTTGAGGGGCAAAACGGTCATTTTGCACTGGGGTTCTGAAAAATGGTTTTTCAGATCATAGTATTCAGTTTTGGAAACTGAGTCGATCGGTCCGATCTGATCGGCGATCGGAGTTATGATGAAGTCACGGTGATAGGGATGAACCGAATGTTCATCCGTTGGACCCGGGCCCGTTGGGCCGGTCCAAGTCCATCATTAAGTCTACTTAATGTAGACTTAGGCTTAATCATAACATACTTGATACATCACAATACCCTAACCCTAGCATCAAAAGCCGTCGCCTCCCCCCTCTCCTCAAAGCCGCCGCCGCCTTTCTTCACCGGAATTTGTTCCGGCCAACTTGACGAGGAGAATCCGTCCGCGCTGATCTCGTCAGGCCTTCTAGTGCAGGCTGACGAAGGAGTCTCCCTTCTGGTCGTGGACCTGATTGACGAATCTACCGCCGCCTACCGTGAAGAGCCGGCGTTCTTATAATTCCGGTTGGAGCCAGGCACGAAGTTGCCAGCAAGGTAATCAACGAAAACACCCTATGAATGGTTCATAGCATGATTTGTTTTGAAGACGGGATCCGGATCCGCCACGGTTCCCCAACAAATTTTGTACCTGTATTGCATCAGATCTCAATTTAAAATTTAAAAAAAAAAATTCGGGGGCGTCGGTGCCGCCACGCCTAGCGTGCGCCATCGTGCGCACTGTAGCTGCGCGCAACATCCGCACGCTGGCCTGCCACCGGGCGCGAATGTCGTGCACGGTGCTGCGCGGCGCCCTCCGCCCACCTGCGTGCTCTGTGCGCTCAGGTGGCCGCCCCCGTGCACATGCGTTGCGCACAGGGGCGCGCGCAATGTATTGCGCTGTGCCGCACGCTGTGCAGGCGGCGGTGCGCCGTCGTGCGGCGGCTCCGTGGCGGCATTGCGACGGTCGTTTTTGACTCCTAGGGTTTTTTCGGGCCTGTCCCGGACGGCCCGAGGGGTTTTCGGGCCAATATTTGATATTGGGCCATTTTGGTCAGACAAAAATTAATTTTTGAAATTTTTGAGATTTTGGACCTAAAATTGTTTTAATCCCAATTTGATGCAATTAAAATGACAAAATATGATTTTATTTATAAAATATGATTTTATATTTAAATATGATTTTGTTGGAAAGTTATCAAATTTGATTTGATTATTTTATTTATGACAATTATTTGAATTGATTGTGTTTGGGATGATCGAGAGTCTTGCCCAATGTGTTAGGTGTATGCTAGGTTTTGCAAATTTTGGTTGTAATATTGTTGATATCTATTTCAAAGTGAGCCTGATTTATGGCCCGTTCCCACCCCTTTAAAATTTTATCCCTACTTATCATGGCTATTTAAATGTAAATATTAGACTTAGTGGGAGGCCTTTTTGAAGATGGTGGAGATGATGATCAAAGATATTGAAGACCGAAGATTTGTAAAACTGGAAGCTAATGTAATAGGATTGCATTTGCATATTGCATTTCACCTAGGACTGGACATAGATCCGTGCTTGGCAACCACGGATCACATAGATCTCGCTTATCGATCATCCCATTTGTATATGCGATATATTATCTGTTGAATCCGCGTTTTTAAATGTGATTTAAAATTAATGAGACCGAATTTCGAAATTAAAATCCCTCATTTTAAATTTGATTTCAAATTAATATCAAGATTAAAAGTTTCATGATTAAATTGAATTAACTTAGTTTGTTGATAATTATGAAGAAATGGGATAAGGTTATCTAAGGGAGTCCTTTTAAAGAACGGCTTAAAAACGGCTTGTACCGGTCGATCTCACTGAAAGGGCGTTGCTTTGTCTAAGGATGTTGGTTTTTAAGTGGGCCTTATCCCCTCCAACTACCTGGAAGTACTCTTAGACAATGTTACTCCATGACATTTAATTGATCGATAAAACAAAAGTCTATTCGATAAGATCATGAAGTTAAGGGAATTTAAATTTATTTAAAATTTCCTATCTTCCATCAACAATGAGTGTACGTCGATGTTACCCGTATACATGGCCCGACTCATATTATTGAGGGGGTTATGTATGCCGAAAAGCTGTACACGTCATTGACACTCGCTGTGAGTTGGTTGGAACTCCCTTTAACGTTGGCTCATATTATTGGGGATGTTAAGGGGACCGTCCTTCACAAATCAACATTGATGGGTCATCTTGACACGTGATAGTAATCGGCGTCATATTATTGAGCCCTTACTAGACGTGAGGTAAATACATGGAGGTTGCACCTGTTGCAATTGGGCTCTACCTTTTGAGGGTCGGCAGAGGAGGCAGCCCTCGCTCCTCTAGCTTTTACGGCTAGTGCTTTTTTTCTCTTCATGGTTCAGAGTGTGACAGTCTCCTTCTGCACTCTCCTTTATTGATAGGCTCGGTAGTCATGGTTGGTTGATATTATTCGGGACCATGATTTCTTGATTGGACTCTGTGTACCCACTAAGGAAACTTGCTTTCTCGATTTCATTAGAGGGTGGTGAAATCGTTAAAATAGTGGGAGGGTAATTCATAAAACTAAATGACCTTGTTTTATGTCTTAGCGTTTTTCATGAATAGTTTGTGATGCATGTTTGTTTTTCTTTTCAGTATAAACTGCTATTACAATATCTTCGATCAAAAATCCGCTTGCTGCTATACTGGATAGCAACAAGTTCACTGGTTTGAACTACCAAGATTGGCTTCGAAACCTCAAAATTGTTTTGGCTTCGGAGAAACTTCTCTACACGCTAGAGAAGACCCCTCCGAAGGAAGCCCCTGCCGATGCCAGTCCTGAGGAACTGGCTAAACTGGACAAATGGTGGGACGACGAGCTTAAGGCATGGTGTTATATGATAGCATCGATGTCTAACAAAATGCAACGGCGCTTTGAGAAGACGGTGTATGCTGCTGACATAAACCTTCATCTCAAGGATCTGTATGGGTAGAACTCTCGAACTGAGAGGTTCACTACTGTCAAGGAACTCATGACGACCCGCATGCGCGATGGGACTTTGGTCCGCGAGCATGGGGTTCGTATGATTGGACTCATTGAGAAGCTAGTGGGCCTTGATATCACACTTCCACATGAGCTGTCTGTGGATCTGCTTCTCCTCTCGCTCCCTGCTGCATTCGACCCGTTTGTGGTCAACTTTAACATGAACAGCTGGAAGCCACCCTTGAAGAGGTGGTGAACATGCTTGTAGTGTTCGAGGGGACCATAAATAAGGACAAGCCCGTCCTCCTTTTGGGTTATTCTTCCTCTACGAATAAGGGGCCCAAATGCAAGGGTAAGAAGCGTTCTGCCCCTGCAAAGGAGGAAAAGCCCGCCAAGAAGCTCAAGGCAAGGACTTCAAATCCAAACAAGTCTGAGGATGTTTGCCACCACTGCCACAAGCCTGGGCACTGGAGGAGAACTGCAAGGAGTACCTTGAGCAGTTGCGAACTGCAAAAGGCATGTTCTACATTGAAATAAATATGTCTCTTAATTCGACTTCTTGGGTACTTGCTACCGGATGTGGATATCATATCTGCAATGATTTGCAGGTAATGACAAGAAGCCGACATCTTAGAGAGGGTGAGACCCACTTGAGGCTTGGAAATGGAGCAAGGTTTGCTGCAGTAGCTATAGGAGATCTTTATTTATTTATGTCTTCAAATTTTTAAGTTGTTATTGAGAAACGTTTTATTTGTTCCCGAATTAATAAAGAACATCATTTCTGTTTCTATGCTTGATAGTGATGGATATTCTTGTCATTTTGCCAATTCGATTTGCAATATATACAAGAATGAATGTTTGATTGGAATTGGGGAACGCGAAAACGATCTATACACCTTAAAATTAAAAGAAGTTCCAACTCGCGATGTGGAAACACATACAACAACTATTAAAAGGAAAAATGATAGCTTGAACCCGGCACAACTTTGACACGCTAGGCTAGGTCATTTTTCCTTGAATAGGATGAAAAAGTTGGTTAGGAGTGACATGATTGATATGTCTGACATCAACTCCCTACCGACTTGTGAGTCTTGTATCAAGGGAAAAATGACTAAACAACCCTTCATGGTCAAGCCTGAACGTGCTCAAGGCCTATTGGATTTGATCCATACTGATGTGTGTGTCCCACTTAGCATTGGTACTAAGTACGGTCACACATACTTCATCACCTTTACCGATGATCACTCTAGGTATGGGTACTTGTACTTAATGAAGCACAAGTCTGAATCCTTTGAAAAGTTCAAAGAATTCAAGGCTGAAGTAGAAAATCAGTTAGGGAAAAGTATTAAAGAGCTTCGATCCGATCGAGGTGGAGAATACTTGAGTGCTGAATTTCAAGACTATCTTAAAGAGAATGAGATTCTCTCACAGTGGACCCCTTCGGCCACACCACAACTCAATGGTGTAGTGGAGCGTCGTAATCGAAAATTGATGGACATCGTTCGATATATGATGAGTTTCACTGAGTTTCCTACCTCGTTTTGAGGCTATGCGCTCGAAACGGTGGTAATGTTGTTGAACAATGTCCACACCAAGGAGGTGGATAAAACTCCATATGAGATATGGATGGGCAAGCCACCCAAGTACTCATACATGAGGATTTGGGGATGTCCTGCTTACGTGAAGCAGACAGTGGGAGATAAGCTGGATAACAGATCCATATTATGTTACTTCATAGGGTATCCAAAGAATTCTATTGGATACTGCTTCTACTATCCCAATGAAACAAAAGTGTTTGTTTCTAGAAATGCCACCTTTCTCGAAAGGTAGTTTCTACTTGATAGAAAAGGAAAAATAGTAGAACTCGAAGAGGTTCGAGAACCATCTGAAGTACCAAGTGAATCTCCCGCACCTCAAGAGCCAATACCAGAAATGGTCGCACCTAGAAGATCTGAAAGGGTTCTCAGGGCTCCTGTTAGATATGGTTTCCTCCTTGAAGATGATCAAAGTGATCAAACTATTGGATGTGATCCAAGAACTTTCAAGGAGGCGATTTCCGATGCTGATTCTAATTTGTGGCTTGAAGCAATGCAATCTGAGATTGACTCGATGCATTCAAACCAAGTTTGGACTCTTGTTGATCCTCCCGAAGGAATAGTTCCTATTTGGTGTAAATGGATATACAAGAGAAAACTTGGGCCTGGTGTTAAGGTGCTGACCTACAAGGCACTACTGGTCGCGAAAGGTTACACTCAAAGGCAAGGTGTTGACTATGATGAAACCTTTTCGCCAGTCGCAATGTTAAATTCAATTAGAATCCTACTAGCCATAGCCGCATGGTACGACTATGAGATATGGCAAATGGATGTGAAAACTGCGTTCCTTAATGGAAACATTAAGGAAGAGATCTATATGACGCAGCCTAAGGTTTCAAATATGTAGAAAGTGAGCATAAAGTATGCAAACTTCAGAGATCTATCTACGGTCTCAAACAAGCATCGAGAAGTTGGAACCAGAGATTCGATGAAACAATTAAGGAATTTGGTTTCATCAAGAATCCCGAGGAGCCATGTGTGTATAAGAAGGTAGTTAAGAATACTGTGACATTCCTTGTACTTTATGTTGATGACATTCTACTCAAGGAATGTTGCAGTCAACTAAAGTATGGTTGTCTAGTAGATTCTCGATGAAGGACATGGGTGAAGCATCCTATATTCTTGGAATACAGATCTATAGAGATAGATCGAAAAGGATGCTCGGACTCACCCAAGCTACCTACATCGATATCATACTTAAGCCATTCTCTATGGAAGAGTCCAAGAGAGGACACCTACCTATGTGCCACGGGGTCACTCTATCTAAGTCTATGTGTCCAAAGACTGATGAGGAGATAGAAAGTACGACACGTGTGCCATATGCCTCGGCAATAGGTAGTATTATGTATGGCATGATCTCAACTAGACCGGATGTCGCGTATGCTCTGAGTGTCACGAGCCGCTACCAAGACAACCTCGGCCAAATGCATTGGAAGGTTGTGAAAGATATTCTTAAGTACTTACGAAGGACTAAGAATATGTTCATGGTCTATGGGGGTGGTGAACTGAAATTGGAAGGCTACACTTATTCTAGCTTCCAATGTGACATGGATGATTCGAAGTCAACCTCTGGATTTGTATTCATGCTCAATGGTGGTGCTGTCTCTTGGAAGACTTTCAAGCAAAACACCATCGCGGAATCAACCACTGAGGCTGAGTACATCGTAGCATCAGCTGCTGCTAAAGAGGCGGTTTGGATAAGGAATTTCGTCAAAGAGTTGGGCGTAATCCCGGAAGGAGTTGGTCCAGTCCCGGTGTACTGCGACAACACGGGTGCCGTTGCGCAAGCAAAGGAGCCTAGATCTCACCAAAGATCCAAACATATACTTAGGAATACCACATAATCCAGGATATTGTGGCTAGAGGTCACATAGCAGTCAAGAGAGTCGCCTCTGCAGACAACATTGCTGATCCACTTACGAAGCCCTTGCCAGGACCGTTGTTTGAAAAACTTCGCGAAACAATGGGACTGCGTCTGATGAGTAGTTGGCTTTAGGGCAAGTGGGAAATTGTTAGAGTAGATGCCCAACTAGCCAAATTGTGGCGTGTGGATTTTTATTGACTCTTTGTGTAACGATCTTTATTTATGAAAGTCGTATTCTTTTATGGCATTCTTTATCTTCATTATTAGTTTATAATGTTAACAATTGTGTTGGATAAAGACCTAGAATGCACCATAGTGTATGTTAGATGTGATAGTTCATATGATGGCTATCATGAAACACATCTAATAGTCACTGTGTATTCTGAACTCGTTCCTAGTCGATTGGGCCGTCAAAATGAGGATAAGGCCGCCCGAGCTTGAGACTAGCATCTGCGATGTGAAGTACCATGTTTCATTGGTAGGGAACATTGTGATGTTCTGAGCATGCAGATGGATAGTGACCTGGTGATCTATCTAACTACCCTCGTTCGGACTTTCCAAGTGGTTACCATTTATCGAGTGGATAAGTCCGAGGTCTTGGTTGTATAGATTAGTAACTACTCGAAACGTCATTGCGACTCTATGTGATAGGTGCTTCACTTTGACCCGTTTACCGACTCCATTGGGGTCATCGGGTGGCGGGATTGGGTGAAGTCCCGATGCACGTAGGAGTCGATTCTTCGTTGTCGAGGATTCACCGCTCGCCTTTGTGCGTGGATATCCTATGCTATCTGAGGAGATAATAGTGTGATAAATCTCTGGCCAGAGTACTAGATGTGTTTTAGGTAAATGAGTTTACCTAGTTACACACGCGATGTCACTATTTGATCTCCAAGATGTATGCATGGTTATTGGATCTTTAGCGACTCTCGATTTACCAATGGTCGTTGATCTGATCGGGATATTTGTGTTGAAAGGACCGTACTGTACGCTAACCATGACCGACTGGTTCTTGCAGGCACTATCAGTGATACCTAGGGGATCATGGGGCGATGTTGCTAGGTGCTTTACCATGATCCGATGGTTCAGTACGAAATTGTGATTTCGGAGTCGCAAATGTTGTGGGCCCACGGCTAGCTGTATCCCTGAACCATTGAGGGTGACACAAGTAATGGTTTCACGATTCCCGCACGGAAACTGAGCTCAATTTGTTGAGCATAGGAGTAGGAAGGATGGAAGTGCGACTTACTAAAGGTCAACAGGGGTCAAATTACAATTTTCCTAAAGTTTGGGCTAGTTTGACTATCCTTGAAACTTGGAGGGGCTAAACTGCAATTTTGGACTAGGTGGTCTGAAAAATTGTTTTTGCATCATAATATTCAATTTTGTAAACTGTGTAGATCGGTCCGATCTGATCGTCGATCGGGATTATGATGTAGCCACGGCGATGTACTTGAACCAAATGTTTATATGGACCTGGGCCTGCCCTAGACCCATTGGGCCGGTCCAAGCCCATCACATGTCTATTAATACTTGACATAGGGCTACATTTTCTACACACAACTCTCAAAACCTAGACTATAGCCGCCGCCCCCCTCTCCTCTTCCTCTCCCTCTAGGCCGCCGCCCCTCACGCGCCGCCCGTCGTGCGCCGCCGCTGCCGTGGTTGGACTTGTTCCAACCACCTCGACGAGGAAATTCCGTTCGTGATAAATTCGTCACGTTTTCAGTGCAGATTGACGAAGGAGTCGTGATTCCAGTCGTGGACCGGATTCGGAGGACGACAACCGGCCGCCCCTCACGCGCCGCCCGTCGTGCGCCGCCGCTGCCGTGGTTGGACTTGTTCCAACCACCTCGACGAGGAAATTCCGTTCGTGATAAATTCGTCACGTTTTCTAGTGCAGATTGACGAAGGAGTCGTGATTCCAGTCGTGGACCGGATTCGGAGGACGACAACCGCCAATCGTTTAAGTGCCAATTTCCTTGTGAAATTGGTCGGAGCCAGGCGCCTAGACGCCCGCAAGGTACCGATCTAAAACACCCTATGGATGTTTTATTGTGATTTATGTTATGTATTGATCGTTCCCGGTGCAAAATGTTTTAATTCTTCCGCTGCGCCCCGGGAGCGGGATCCGGATCCGCCGTTGCGCCAACACGGTCTACTACCATTTTGCCCACTTTCCCCCTTTTTGGCATCACCAGCCTGCTTGACGTGATTAACCAACTATTCCTGCTGTAGTTTAACAAAGTCAAGATCACTGGCCAGTTGAATCTGATGCCCGGTAAGATGATGAAGAATGGTGGTTTCCAATGATGTTTGAGAAGACTTAACATTGCCAGCCACAGTATCCATCTTATCATAGAAAGAGCAATTGTTGGTACCAAAGTCATGCTTCAAAAACTGTCTGAAAAACTTCAATAGTTGTTCAATTTTTGAATCCATAGATCCAAGTCTCGAATCCATTGATTGTACCTTTGAATCCACAGACATCATCCTGGAATACATAGACATTATCCTTGAGTCCAGTGAAGCAATAATCTTCTCTACCTCTTCGAGCTTAGAACCCATAATAGGACTTGCTGGGGGATTGGATACAAAGACCTGCTATGAACCAGTATGGGAAGAATTGGTGTCCTCTTCAAAAGAGATACGTGTATTCTCTTCACTATTTACAGTATATACAACCATCTGGAGTTTAGATGGACTTGGTTCCAGATGGATAGTAGTGCTCAAAGTGAGACTGGGATCAGTGTGGGAAAAAAATCTAGTAGACCTTGATCCAGAGAAGCTTGTATTGCTTTGAGGTTCTTCGCTTTTATTAAGAGCCGGTTTCTCCACCGTCTGTTGTTTAGCCGTAGAACCCGACTGTTCATTCTATGTATCCTCTACTCGCTCAATCATCCAATTAATGATCTCAACATTTTTAGGGATTTGTTGTTCTTGCTGAGCTGATTCTCTTTCATCTGCTTGCTCTTGTTTGTCCTGAGTGGAGAACTCAAAGGCAAGAGTCTGTGGTTGTGCGGATTGTGTTTATGCTGCCATGGTAATTCGAGGGGTGGTTATGCTAGCACCAACTCCTGCAAATGAAGTTTCTGGAGCTCCAATTGGTAATCCGGCTAACACTGATCCCTGTAATTCCTTGCGATCTCTTTGAATTCCTTGCTGAGAAATCGAATGCACAGATAATCATAATTCACAGACGGGACATCTAGTTTGAAATTTTCCATATGCTCATCTACTAGCTTCTAGACTTTATCTCATATAGCTTGTACATCAACAGAGACCTTCGCTGAAACAGCCACCCCCTTTCTCTGTCTCAGTCAACAAAAAAAATTGGTCTTCAATTTTGGTCAGATCCTCAAAGGAGGAAACATCTCTGAGTCTTACCTTAGTGTGGAAGTGCATCCTGTCATCAAAAACAGCCATAGTACTGGATACATCTTCCCATGCGGTGTTGAGCACTAATTGACAGTGCTACTCGACTGGGTTAGGCCTGGCAACAACATCCAGCGTCCCTTTGCCTTTTGCCACTAGATGAATCTTTGGAAAAAAGTGCGTCGCCCAGTTAATCACTCGAATCTGTATATGTGCGAAGATACCTTTCCCAGTATATGTCATGGTCAACTGAGCTGGGTGCTCGGGACCAGACCGCACGACAATGTCCTTGTCATTGGGAGCTGTTTCCTTCTCAATTTGGTTGCTACTCTTATCATGTGCAATCCGTTCTTCCTTATCCACCCAGTCCTATATCTCTGTGGTTTCTCCTTCATGACTAGTGAGACTATCCACAATAGAGTTTTCTTTCTCTCCTTGAGCAAGATTAGACACATTTTCATCGGAACCTTCCTGGTCCATTTGGGTGTCACACCCTTGATTCTCTTTACGCCTATCAAAGTTGTGCTCATTACGAAAAACCTATTTATCTTGTTCTGAAGCTCTCCTCTCATGCTCTTCTGGGCCATCAGCAATGTATGCATCACCAGTGCGTGTGTTCGTGTCGACTTCGGGTCCACCAACTGTAGATACCTTTGTATCTCCAGCTGGTGTGATCATGATGGGAGTGGGTTGAGACTTTGTGTGATCATCAACAGTGAACGACACCTTCTTAGTTATTTTTGTTCGATTTTTCTTCCCAAAGTTCTGAATCGGAAGAGATATAGTAGATTCTGAGTCCGATGACTCAACCACCTGCCTGTGCTTGGTACAGATTCAAAATCGACCTACAAGGCGTTAACAAAGAAGGGGGCGGCCATTCTAATAATTAGCGAAATATGAAACTTATGTAAGATTGCACGAAAATATTTCAGTGATTTGATTGCAAGAGAGTTCAACTGCGCAAAAATTTGAAAGCATATTGTAAATTTTAAAGTAGACTAGTTTATGTATGAACGAGGAGAGAGAGTTTTAACGGGACACATGTTGTCATCATGTTAGAAAGACATTTGAAATTCCAGAAGGATGACCATCCGATTTAAATTTAATGTTAAAGGGCAAACCAAACTCAACCGTTCAATTTTCATATGCCAGCACAGAAACAATTCATTCAAACACCTTGATAACATCACGCTATATATGCCTCCAAGCTGGACCAGACCGGCACGGTGCTAACCAGCTTGAAGACAGATAGCGGACCGTTAAGTTATCTGTTTGAATTATGTTGTTCCCCCTGAATTTATGCATGCGGAGCAAAATCACGACATATCCAAGAGACCTAATATGTTTCTAAAGTAAGAAAAATTAGCGTCCGACAGAGGCTTGGTGAAGATATCAGCTACTTGCTGATCATTGGCACATGCTCCACCCGAACGTCTTTCTTTTGCACATGGTCTCAAATAAAATGATTTTTGATGTCTATGTGTTTGGTCCTGGAATGCAGCACGGGATTTTGAGTGATCTCTATCGCACTGGTATTGTCACAAAATATGGGTTCTGCATCAATGTCATAGTTCCGAAGTTGTTGTTGAATCCATAGCATTTGAGAGCAACAACTTCCAGCTGCAATGTCTCTGCCTCAGTGGTGGACGTAGCAATTGATGTCTGTTTCTTGCTAAACCAAGGAATTAGTCAATCACCCAAGAATTTACAAGTACCACTATTGCTTAGCCGATCAATTTTGCACCCTGCATAGTCTGCATAACTGTAACCAATTAAGTTTAAACTTGAGTCTTTGGGATACCAATGACTTACGTTCTGCGTGCCTTTGAAATACTTTAAAATGCGTTTAATTACCATATAGATTATTGTTATGGATCAGCTTGAAACCTTGCACACATGCAGACCAAAAACATAATGTCTAGCTTTCTTGCAGTGAGGTATAAAATCTAACCAATCATTCCATGATACATGGTTACCTCTACGGTAGTTCCAGCTTTGTCTTTGTCCAGCTTGATGGAGGCACTCACGGGAGTGGCAGCTGCTGAGCATTTTTCCATCCCGAACTTCTTGATAAGTTCTTTTGTGTACTTTGCTTGATTGATGAATATTCCATCCTCAAGATACTTTACTTGTAGTCCTAGGAAAAAGGTCAGCTCCCCAATCATGCTCATCTCGAATTTATCCTGCATAAGTTTGGAAAATTTGTAGCATAGCTTGGAATTAGTAGAGCCGAAGATAATATCATCAGCATATATCTGTACCAACAAGATATGATCATTCTTGACAAATTTAAATAGTGTCTTGTCAACAGATCCAATAACATAATCATGATTTATTAAAAACTTGGACAGAATATCATACCAAGATCTGGGAGCTTGTATCAGACCATACAATGCTTTATCAAGCTTGTACACAAATTCTGGTCTGGTATGATCAACGAAGCCAGGAGGTTGTGTAACATGCACTTCCTCATTCAAGATGCTGTTCAAAAATGCAATTTTAACATCCAATAAAGATTTGAATTTTTTGAATGATGCGTATGCAATAAAGATTCTTATGGCTTCTAGTCGTGTTACGGGCGCGAAGGATTCTTCAAAATCTATTACTTCTTCTTGCCTGTATCCATGCGCTGCCAATCTGGCCTTGTTTCGAACTACATTTCCTTGTTCATCTAAATTATTCCTGAAGACCCATTTGGTACCTATAACATTTTGATCCTTGGGTCTAGAAACTACATGCCATACTTTACTACGTTCGAATTGCGCTAGTTCTTCTTGCATTGCTTCTATCCAGCTTGGGTCTGCTAAGGCCTCTTATACTTAGGCTCTATATGCGATATGAAAGGGAAATTAAAATATTCTTTTATCATCTGGCCTTGTGTCCTAACTGGTGCAGTAGGATTACCGATGACCAGCTCGGGTGGATGATTTCAATTCCATCGAAGACCTGGTACGTATGAGGTAGATGGTTCGAGCTATTCCCCCTGCATCCCAGCTGGATCTACTGGAATACCGCTTGTTGTGGGATCACTTGTTATTGATGTCGTATCAGCTTGTGAGTGGTCTCTACCAGCTTGATCATAATCCGGACCAGCTTGCTCAACGTTTTGAATATCTGCGTTGGTAATCGGCTTGTACAATGCGTGGTGGTCATCAGTTTGACATCTTTTAAGTACCTCGTCATCACTTGATTCCTCTAGATTAGTAGATTCCAGAAGAGTGCACAGATCATTTAGCTTTGGAGCTGATGTTGATCTAAAACTGGTTTCATCGAACACCACATGCGCGGATTCTTCGATAGATAGTGTCCTGTTATTGAAGACTCGATATGCTCGTCTTACAGCTGAATATCCCAGAAATATACCTACATCAGATTTAGCATCAAAGTCTCTTAAATATGTTTTACCATTAATATGGATAAAAAAATCTGCATCCAAACACCCTGAAATATGAAATGTCAGGTTTCTTGCCATTCCATATCTCATATGGGGTAACTCCATGTCGCTTGTTTATCATTGATCTGTTCTGAGTATAGCAAGCGGTGTTTACTGCTTCAGCCCAAAATTTATTTGAGATACCAGAATCAACAATCATAGTTGTAGCAGCCTATTTTAAAGTTCGGATTTGACGCTCAGCTAACCCGTTCTGCTGAGATGTTCTGGCTACACTCAACTCATGTTTGATTCCAATATCATCCAAATAGGAGGAGATTTTAAAATTTAAGAACTTTGTTCCTCTATCGCTCCTAATTCGGTTGACATTGCAAGATTACTCATTTTGTAACCGTTTCAAAAGTTTAATCAGCTGGTTGGCAGTTTGATCTTTCGACTTTAAAAACAACACCCATGTAAATTTTGAAAAATCAACAACCACTACAAGGGTGTACTTCGTTCCCCCTAAGCTGGTTACGGATATTGAGCCAAAAAGATCCATGTGTAAAAGATCCAGCTTTCGTGTGTTTTTATCGCTGCCTCTTGTTTTGAAAGTAGATTTTAAATGTTTACCCAACTGACAGGTAGAGCAAACCTTGTCTTTTGAAAATTTTAGCTTGGGCAAGCCATCAACTAGCTCACGCTTACTCAGATTGGCTAAAGTTTTCAAATTAAGATGGTTCATCCACTGATGTCATAACCAGCTCTTCGAAGAGTCAGCTACTAGGCATGTTTGTTCCGTATGCGATTGATCCGACCAGTTGACTTTGTAGGTGTTACCAGATCTATATCCTACCAACACGGTCAGACCTTCTGGATTCAAAACTGTGCATGTGTGCTTTTGAAATTTTATAGAGTAATTATTGTCACACAACTGACTGAAACTTATGAAGTTGTAACACAGGTTCTCAACCAGGATAATATTGTTGACAGTAAAATTACCATGGGTAAGCTTACCCTTACCCACAGTGTTACCGTTAGAGTTGTCACCAAAAGTGATTTTGGGTCTGTTGTAGGATTTGATATCTGTGAGTAGCTTGGCATCTCCAGTCATGTGTCTCACACATCCACTGTCCAGATACCACGTTGATTGCTCCAATCTTATCTGCAATCATAAATCAAAATAATTTGGTTGGTACCCTTATATTTATTTGGGTCCAGATTTGATTAGACCTTTCGGGACCCACACTTGGATAATCTTAACCAATTTACCAATGTGTGGATCAAAGAACTTGTGTCCCCCTTGTGTGTTCTTTGATCTGGATGGAGCTTTATATGCAACATACGAACCATTCGATCTGTGCTTATGATGTGGAGGCCTATATTGTCTATCCTTCGTTGATGTTTGAGAGGGCTGGCCTTTTTTTGTACCGCCAGATTTGGGTTTACCCCGCATCTATGCAATTATTTTATTCAACCAAATTTCTCGAAACTTCTCAGGAGCATTTTACCCCAACCACCAATATCTTACTTTCCGGATCGTAGGCTCAGCTGCTATCATTGTTTCCGCAGATTGTGCCTATTCAAGCTGTCCCACGCTGGATTTTACAAAGTTTATTGTTTTAAAATTTGTTTTTCCAGCCTTGGAGTGCTACTTGTTTCTGCTGTACTGCCTGCATGGCTTTGTAGCTCCATGCAGTTTTTGTAACGAAGCAGAAGATCTGGTCCAGGATCTTATTATAGCAGCCAGCCATTGGTTTTCACAGAGCATCTTCTCGGACCGGTTTCTCAAATTTTCATTCTCAGTTTCAAGCTTACTTAGAGCAGCTTGCATATTTCGTGAGCTAACTAGCTCAGTGTTTGTTGCACAGCTCTCCCTTTTGGCTTTAACTTCCTCGAATGATTGAGAAAGCTTCTTGTATTCTAGGACCATTTCATTTAATGCGGTAAAAAAGTCCTCACGTGTGAATTCAGGACTAGAAAAATCAAATACCTCTTCAATGTCATCCTCCATGAGACAATGTATTTCATCTTCCCTTTCGCTGGATGAGGAGGCTCCTGAGCTGGATTCTTCTGAATCTGAGTCAGCCCATGCACTCTTGTTCTCCTCAGCAACCATTGCGTTCTCCATTCTACCCTTTCTGTATTGCTTCTTCTCCTTCTTGTCCTTGCTGGTGCTACGATCTGGTCGCTTCTTTGCATCCAGCCTTGGCTTCCTGCAATCAGCCATGAAGTGACCAGGCCTGTCACAGTTATATTATTTATCATCAGAAGGAGTGTTCTCAATTTTCTTGGGAGAGTCAAAGGAGAAGGGTTTAGTATTATTCTTCCGCTTAAATTTTCCAAATTTATTGATGAACAAGGCCATGGAACCCTTGCTCATTTCCTCTGCCTATCTGCTGCTTGTGGAACATGGACTTCGTTCTGGTATTGTAGCAGCAAGAGCTCTAATCTGTTGTGAATTAGATGGCTCAGACTCTGCTCTCGTTTTGAGCTCAAACTCGTAAGCCTTTAGATTGGCAAACAAGTCATGCAACTCCATTATTTCAGGTCCTTTGACTCCTGCATAGCCATTGTTTTAAAACCCACTCCTTGGGCAGTGCGCGCATAGCTTTCAGGGCCAACTCCCTGTTATTGTAAGCTTTTCCTGGCCAACTCAATCACCAAGGAACTGAATCTTTCATCAAATTTCGGCCATAGTTTCTTCGGGCTTCATCTTGATTAGTTCAAATTTCTGCAAGGCCACTGTCAACTTGTTTTCATTTGTCTCTTCATTTCCCTCGCAAATCTGGGTCAAATTTTCCCAGATCTCTTTGGCAGTTGTGCATGTCTGGATCTTGCTAAACATGTTGTTGTATAGTGTCTTGTACAGTTTGTCCTTAGCGACATTGTCCAGATTTGCTTTCTTCTTGTCTCCAGAGGTCCACTCAAATCTGAGTTTCTCGATCCATTGAGGTGCACCGGAAGTTATCGCCATAGCAGTATTCATTTTCATTATTTGCATCGATCCGTTTGTGATCACGAACCCCATGTCGTCGTCTTGTGCTACTAGGGGCGCCTGCATTCGAATCTTCCAGACGTCGTATTCCTCCTTGGAAAACATATGTGATGTCTGGGGCTGAAAAGACGGCGAATAGTGATCGCCGGAGCCAAGAGGTTGCACGGACAATGAGCGGCTCCTGGCAGGCTACTAGAAGCGAAGGGGCACATGAATGAACCGATTCCATATCGAATTGAGAGGATTACGAGACTGGGAAGTTAAAGATGTAGTTGAGGTTAGTTGAGATAGGCTTATCAGATTTAATTGTTACTACTCATACCAACAAGGTGCGTCGTCTTTTCAGGATCTAATCACTTAAGAACTCCAAAGTTAAGCATGCTTGACTTGGGACAATTTTGGGATGGGTGACCCCCTGGGAAGTTTCTCAGGATGCGTGCGAGTGAGGACAAAAGCACGATGGAAAGGCCATGTTGGTACAGTGGGGGCAGTCTTTAAATCTGGGTCGTTACAGTTGATATCAGAACCGACCTCTCTTAGTACGGTGTGGTTCAGGGACGAACCAAGCGGAAGCTGGTGGGCATGTGATGTCCGGGGCTCAAAAGAAGGCGGGGAGTGATCGTCGATGCCAAGAGGTTGCACAGACAATGAGAGGCTCCTGGCAGGCTTCTAAAGGTGAAGGGGCACATGATAAACCGATTCACACCGGATTAAGAGGATTACGAGACTGGGAAGTTAAAGATGTAGTTGAGGTTAGTTAAGGTAGGCTTATCAGATTTAATTGTTACTATTCATACCAACAAGGTGCATCTTCTGTTCGGGAGCTCATAACTTAAGAACTCCAAAGTTAAGTGTGCCTGACTTGGACTAAGTTTTGAGATGAGTGACCCCCTGGGAAGTTTCTCAGGGTGCGTGCGAGTGAGGAGAAAAACACCCTAGAAAGGCCAGTGTTGGTATAGTGGGGGCAGTCGTTAAATCTGGGGTGTTACAACATAGGAATCTTATTGTGAGAAATAGAAATTTTTAATAAATGTAAATGAATAAATTGTTCAAACACTGAGAACTGTAGCTCTAATACCACTTGTTAGGATCAAAAAAAGAGCTAGGGAGTTCAGAGGGAGGGGGTGAATGACTCATTTGCTAAATTTTTGTTTTAAAGCTTGTTTAAAGAATTTTATTGTTCGACGCAAACCTCCATCCGAGTTACCAGCTTGAAGGGTTCTCAGTGATTGTTGTTTTTCTTTTGTAATAAAATAATTTTTATGCGGAAAGAATACGATTCAAACAGTGAACAACCAAGACCAGTGCGAGAAAGTAAAAGATGTGAGACCCGAAAGATTTAAGGATTAATTAAGTTAATTAATCGGGTTTATAATAGACCAGATATGGCATGGCAGATCTGGGATGGACCAACTTTGAGCTGGTATGCTTGGTGTAGTAATCAGGTCTGTATAAGTCTTTAGAACAGCTCTGAATTGATTTGAGAGTTCTGCGTGTTAGTGATCAGATTTGATAATTGGTTTGAACGTCGGATTTAGTGCTGGTTGATGGTCATCTACGTTGGTGGTAAAATCTGGTTTTCGCGAACCATTCTGGATACTCTAGTTGAATATCCTGTGCGGGTAGCGAAGCGACGCCGTTTGGGAGAAACCAGATTTGAGTTGTGCTAGTTGTTAGTGATGTGTGGACCGGTCCGGTTTGTGATTTTGGTTTAGACCGGTGCGGGTTCAAGGTTTTCAGATTTTATTAGTCTATGTGCGTAAGATCTGAGTGGTCTGGGATGGAGCGATGCGACGCCGTTTAGCGACATCAGATTTGGTGTTAACAGGGTGATGTGTATTAGATGGGAGCGTGGTCTTCTGTGTGACGTCATTTGAAAGAGTCCCAAATTTGTTTTGGCATAGAGTCTAGATCTCAGTTCGTGTCAGCTGTGGACCTCGATTTGTCGGTGGTTACTGTTCACCAAATTTGAGCAGATTTGAGTTATTTAATAGAGGATTTTGACCATTCGTAAGCCATATCTTCCCCGACACTTCGAAATATTTCCCGTAAGTTTACCCTGTCGCGATAACCTAGTTGGTGTTCATCGAACCTTATCTTCTCCGATTGCTGGTGGTAGACAGCTCCGATTGAAACAAGAGTGGTAGCGCTGGGTTCCTCTTGCTAAGGCGCTTCTTCCTATGCCTCTTTCAAAGACTTGGGTTAGCTCGAAGAGATAGCGCAAAAGAGCTATCGTGCTTCGTTTGTTCGTTACTGGAATATTTGGTTCTTCTGTTCAGGTAGTACTTTCGAGTAAGTACTGGGTCCTCCCTTATGCTCCGTTTAGAGCTGTCTGTTATGCTAGAAGGGTAGGACAGAGCTGGTAGAGCTCGTAGCTCCAAGATTAGAGTTTCTGTGCTTTACACCCCTGAGCTAGTTATTGTTATTGGCTTACCAGGTTTCGTATCTGAGTTGCTCAGGACTTAGGTTGTGGTAATTGTATCTCAGAAACAGGAGGTACAGATGTGAGCTTGTTTACATCTTTGAGATGATCATGGATATTTTTGTGTGCTGCTGTGTATGCTTTTGTGTCTGTTATTGCTTTGTTTCTGTCCTGTATTAATTAGCTAAGCTGTTTGCTATTTTGCATACACGCATGTTTCATGTTGAGCTCAGATCTTGTTAGCCGTGCCTTGTTATGTGCCTTGTTGAGGACGAGCGGCAATACCGTGCTCCTCATCTCCCTTCTGAGTTATTGTTAGCCGCTATGAGCTGAGTAGATAGCTACCAAATCTCATAGTTGGGCAACAGCGGGTTGAGTGAACTGTTATGCATCTGATGCCGTGTGCTGAGACAAGTGGATAGCCACCATATACTCACACACATCGTGACCACTATCTATCAGTTGATCTGTTATCAGTTGTGAGCTATTCTTGAGATCCTTTGACTCCCTGCTTCAGTTGTATCCTGCTGTTGTTGCTTTCTGCTGGTCTCATGCATAGCATCTGCATTTGTCAGGCCCGGTGCGCTAATACATAGATTAGATACTCAAGTACACGGAAGCATAAATATTTTGGGCTAAATATTTCCGAAGTTGGGCCTAATCCAAAACACCATTCAAAATAGTTCATACTCAAAATAAGGATTTAAACTCAAATCCACAACAACAACACAAAATCAACAACAGATCCCCAAATCAAATAAAGGCACTGGACATCCCTGTTAGAGTAGATGCCCAACTAGCCAACTTGTGGCGTGTGGGTTCATGGACTCTTGTATGAAACGATCTTTATATATGATATTCGCATTTATTTATGGCATTCTTTATTTTCATTGTGTTGTATAATGATTAACAATTGCGTTGAGTAAAGACCTAGAATGCACCACAGTGTATGTTAGATGTGATAGTGGGTATGACGGCTATCATGAAACACATCTAATAGTCACTGTGTATTCTGAATTAGTTCCTAGTCGATTGGGCCGTAAAAATGAGTAGGAGTCGATGCATCGTTGTCGAGGATTCACCGCTCGCAGACATGCGTGGATATCCTATGTTATCTGAGGAGACGATAGTGTATAAATCTCTGGCCAGAGCACTAGAAGTGTTTTAGGTAAATGGATTTACCTAGTTACACTCGCGATGTCACTATTCGACCTCCAAGATGTATTCATAGCTATCGGATCTATAACGACTCTCGATTACCAATGGTCGTTGATCTGATAGGGATATATGGATTGAAAGGACTGTACGGTACGCTAAACACGACCAACTGGTTCTTGCAAGCACTATCAGTGATACCTAGGGGATCATGGGGCGATGTTGCTAGATGCTCTTACCATGATCCGTTGGGCAAGTCCGGAATTGTGATTCCGGAGCCACAATGGTTGTGGGCCCACGGCTAGCTGTATCCCTGAACCATTGAGGGTCACACAAGTACTGGATTCGAGATTCCCGCACGGATACTGAGCTCAATGTGTTGAGCATGGGAAGAGGATTTTGGGGAGTGCGACTTCCTAAAGATCAACAGGGGTCAAATCATGATTTCCCGCTGTTGAGGGGCAAAACGGTCATTTTTCAGCGGTTGAGTGAACTGTTATGCATCTGATGCCGTGTGCTGAGACAAGTGGATAGCCACCATATACTCACACACATCGTGACCACTATCTATCAGTTGATCTGTTATCAGTTGTGAGCTATTCTTGAGATCCTTTGACTCCCTGCTTCAGTTGTATCCTGCTGTTGTTGCTTTCTGCTGGTCTCATGCATAGCATCTGCATTTGTCAGGCCCGGTGCGCTAATACATAGATTAGATACTCAAGTACACGGAAGCATAAATATTTTGGGCTAAATATTTCCGAAGTTGGGCCTAATCCAAAACACCATTCAAAATAGTTCATACTCAAAATAAGGATTTAAACTCAAATCCACAACAACAACACAAAATCAACAACAGATCCCCAAATCAAATAAAGGCACTGGACATCCCTGTTAGAGTAGATGCCCAACTAGCCAACTTGTGGCGTGTGGGTTCATGGACTCTTGTATGAAACGATCTTTATATATGATATTCGCATTTATTTATGGCATTCTTTATTTTCATTGTGTTGTATAATGATTAACAATTGCGTTGAGTAAAGACCTAGAATGCACCACAGTGTATGTTAGATGTGATAGTGGGTATGACGGCTATCATGAAACACATCTAATAGTCACTGTGTATTCTGAATTAGTTCCTAGTCGATTGGGCCGTCAAAATGAGGATAAGGCCGCCCGAGCCTGAGACTAGTATCTGCGATGCGAAGTACCATGTTTCATTGGTAGGGAACATTGTGATGTTCTGAGCATGCAGATAGATAGTGACCTGGTGATCTATCGAACTACCATCCTTCGGACTTTCCAAGTGGTTACCATTTGTCGAGTGGATAAGTCCGAGGTCTTGGTTGTACTGATTAGTCCTCACGACTCAAAATGTCATTGAGACTCTACATGATAGGCGTCTCACTTTGACTCGTTTTCCGACTCACTTGGGGTCATTAGGCGGCGGGATTGGGTGAGATCCCGATGCATGTAGGAGTCGATGCATCGTTGTCGAGGATTC
>KV011815.1:0-12961 GCA_001598015.1 Dorcoceras hygrometricum
CATTGAGCTATTGCAGCTCCAAGCAGCGCTGAAAATTTTAATCGCTCATTTTAAATCAGCGGCTGCTAGTTTCCTTCGAAAAACAGGGACCAACAGAATATACCAGTGAAGATAAAAAGAAAGCGAACTTAGACAACGTGGCCAGGATATACTTTACAAGACGCTGGACAAAGACAAAAATATGTTCAGCAAAATCAAAACCTGCGCCACAGCGAAAAGACATTTGGGAAAAGTTGACTCAAATCTGTGAGGGTAGTGACGAGACGAAGGAGAACAAGCTGACGGTGGCTCAGCAGAAGTTTGAGTCCATCAAAATGAAAGATGGAGAAACAATGACAGAGTTCGATGAGTGGTTCAGCGCCGTGGTGATTGAGCTAAACAGTCTTGGCAAAGAGTATAGTAACCGAGAGCTAGCGCTGAAAGTGATGAGAGCATTACCCAGAGAGTGGGATGTCATGGCAATGAGGGAGTCCAAAGACTTGAACAAGCTGGGGCTTCATGATTTTTTTGCCAACCTTAAGTTTACGAGTTTGAATTGGAGACAAGAGCAGAAGCTGGACCCTCAACAAACCAACCAACCAAAGCATTAGCAGCAACCACAACCACTGAACAGTGCTCTCCAAGCACAAGCAAATCAGCAGATCAACTAAGCGACGATGTCATGTCCCTCTTCGTTAAGAAGTTTGGGAAATACTTGAGGAGAAGATCCTTCAACCCTTCCTCTCCTTACAATAATTTCAATAAATCTGATAAAACTGTTTCTGATATGAAATGTTATAATTGTGATCGTCCATGGTACTTTGCAGCTGATTGCAATAGGCTAAGAAAGGATGACAGATCCAGAGACGACAAGAGATCAGATGATAGATACAGGAGGGATGACAAGAAGGAGGATCGATATAAGCGAGAGGACAAGACTGATGAAAGATCTGTTGATAGATCCAAGGAGCGATCCAAGGACAGGAGGATGAGAACAAGATCTGACAGAAGGCCCAACAGAAAGAATGATCGTAAAGTATTGGTGGCTGAGGAAAGCACCAAGAGCTAGGCGGACACTGATTCAGAATCCTCATCCAGCAGCTCTTCATCAAGCGATAGTGAACATGATGAGGTTCATTGTCTTATGGCTAATCAAACTTCGGATGATGAGGTATTTGACTTTTCTAACATTGAATTTACACAAGAAGACCTTGTCAGTGCACTTAATGACATGGTCAAAGAGTACAGGAAGCTGTCTCATTCATTCGAGGAAGCTAAAGCTGAAAACATAAGTCTAAAAAGTAGTTCGATTGAATCAAGTTCTGATGAGCCTGAGGATATTGACAGCTTGAAAATTGAGTTGAGTAAGCTGACAGCTGAGAATGATTTGTTGAGAAATGAATCCAGTGAGCTCAAAGCTGAAGTTGAGAAATTAACTAAAGAAATGAGCTCATGGAATCAATCGGCTCGTGCTCTCCACAAGCTGCATGAGATCCAAAAATCAGTGCACGATAGAACTGGTTTGGGCTTCAGTAGTGGTGAGAGCAGTGAAGGAGAGACAAGTACTCAATCACAATCAGCATATGACAAGTTCAATAAAATGAGCTTTGTCAAAGCCAATGTGACATATGACTGTTTTGAGTCGATAACATTTGATGACCAGAACTCTCCAAAGCTGAACGATAATTGGAGAGACAAGTACTCAATCACAATCAGCATATGACAAGTTCAATAAAATGAGCTTTGTCAAAGCCAATGTGACATATGACTGTTTTGAGTCGATAACATTTGATGACCAGAACTCTCCAAAGCTGAACGATAATGGAAAGGCTGGTATCGGCTTTTCAAAAACTGAGAACTCCAAGCCAAGCTGGCTAAAGAACAAATTGGACAAAGATAAAGCGAAAGCTGGTCGAAATCCATTTGTTCCTAACCAGCCATGGCGTAGTTCAACGAAGGTAAAATCTGGTTGGACAAAGAATCAGCCGAGGAGAGATCTAAGTGGTCAGAGTATGAAATCACAACTCAAAATATCTCACCGCAAATATGCACAGACCCTCACGGACTCTAGTACTGGAAAGACTGTAAGAGTAATTCAAGTCTGAGTCCCGAAAGGGGTAATCCGATCTGGACCCAAGTAAAATTGAGTACCAAAATCTGTTTGTATGATTGCAGGGTAACAGGTACAAGGCTGCCGATGACTCAATTATCTGGTACCTGGACAGTGGGTGTGCACAACATATGACAGTGAACCCAAAGCTGTTGACAGATGTTGTTCCACACAAAGGAGCAAAAATAGTCTTTGGTGACAATGCACACGGTAACACTGTGGGTAAGGGTAAGCTTACCCATTGTAACATCTCTATCTCATATATATTGGTTGTTGATAATCTTAGCTATAATTTGATTAGTATCAGTCAGCTATGTGACAAAGGTTACATAGTTAACTTTCAACAACACACGTGCACAGTTCAGAACTCAAATGGTCTGACCGTATTGATAGGTAAACGTTCGGGGAATACCTACGTTATCGATTGGTCAGAACAGTTGAGGACTGAACAGTTATGTCTTACAACTGACTCTTCCAAGAGCTGGTTGTGGCATCAACGAATGAACCATCTAAACTTTAAAACACTTGCTAAGTTGAGTGAGCATGATATGGTCTCTGGAATGCCCAAATTAAAATTTTCTAAGGATAAGATCTGTGCAGCTTGTCAGCTTGGTAAGCATATTAAATCGAATATCAAAAATAAAGTCGGAAAACGTTCTTCCCGTTGCCTTGAGCTTTTACATATTGGATCTTTTTGGTCCTATTTCAGTAACAAGCTTAGGGGGAACGTCCTACACCCTTGCTGTTGTTGATGATTTTTCAAAATATACATGGGTGCTGTTTTTAAAAGCAAAATCTGAAACCGCCGACCAGCTGATACGTCTTTTGAAACGTTTACAAAATGATAGACCTTGTTCAGTCAACCGGATAAGAAGTGATCGCGGTACTGAGTTTCTAAATTTTAAATTGACTTCTTATTTGGAAGATTTAGGAATAAAGCATGAGCTTTCAGCAGCTAGAACTCCTCAGCAAAACGGGTTAGCTGAAAGGAGAAACCGCACTTTAAAAGAAGCTGCTAGATCTATGATTGCTTATTCTGGTATTTCTCAAAAATTTTGGGCAGAAGCAGTTAACACAGCGTGTCACACTCAAAACAGATCGATGATAAATAGGATGCACGATAAAACCCCATATGAGATCTGGCATGGCAAGAAACCTGACATATCTTATTTCAGGGTGTTTGGGTGTAGATGTTTCGTTCACAACAATGGCAAAAAGCATCTAACAGCGTTTGAACCTAAATCTGATGCAGGAATATTTTTAGGTTACTCTGCTGTCAGCAAGGCTTATCGTGTGTTCAACATCAAGAGTTTAAACTGTTGAAGAATCTGCTCATGTTGTGTTCGATGAGACAAGCTTCAAATACAACAATGGCAAAAAGCATCTAACAGCGTTTGAACCTAAATCTGATGCAGGAATATTTTTAGGTTACTCTGCTGTCAGCAAGGCTTATCGTGTGTTCAACATCAAGAGTTTAACTGTTGAAGAATCTGCTCATGTTGTGTTCGATGAGACAAGCTTCAAATCTGATTCAGAATCAAGCTTACACGACTTGTGCACACGTCTGGAATCAACGAGCCTTGTAGAATCTGATGATGACGTGTCACCACCAAGATATTCAGTTGAAGCACAAACAACAGTGGACACACAACACACTATTGTTCAACAAGATCTGACGGCAGCTGGGGCAGAAGCAATCAACTCTCAAACAAATGCTGCTCCAACAGATCCTGTTCCAACAGATCTTGCCACGTCAGACATTGCGCAAACAGATTCCATGACTCATACACCAACAGCTGACGCAACAGTGTCAAATATACCAACAGCTGTTGATGACAAAGCTGAAAACAGCACTCACACAGAACAGCAAGTATCATAGTTGGAATCTGATGCACAAGCTACAAATGAAAATCATCAATTGGTGTCAGAAGATCCAAACATTTCTATCCAGTCAGCAACACAGGGGGAACAAGGAGCAAATCCCATTGGACTTGATCTTCGGTGGAATAGAAATCATCCACCCGAGAAAGTCATAGGTAATTTCCAATCTCCTGTTCGCACACAAGGCCATCTATCTCATGATCATTTTGATGCTGCATTTCTATCACATATAGAACCTAAGGTAATTGATGAAGCCTTAGCTGACCCAAGTTGGATAGATGCTATGCAGGAAGAACTTAATCAGTTTAAACGTAATAATGTTTGGACACTTGTACCTAGACCAAGTAATCATTCAGTCATAGGAACTAGGTGGGTCTTTAGGAACAAACTGAATGAAGATGGCATAGTAACTAGAAACAAAGCTAGGCTGGTAGCGCAAGGATTTAGACAAATGGAAGGTATAGATTTTGATGAGACCTTCACACCAGTAGCAAGATTAGAAGCCATTCGCATGTTCTTAGCTTATGCTGCATTCAAAGACTTTAAAGTCTTTCAAATCGATGTTAAGAGTGCCTTTCTTAATGGCGTCTTAACATAGGAAGTGTATGTTGCACAACCTCCTGGCTTCGTTAATCATGCACATCAAGACTTTGTTTACAAACTGGATAAAGCTCTATATGGGTTGAAACAAGAACCCATAGCTTGGTATGATACACTATCACAGTTCTTAATCGAGCATGGCTTTACAATAGGCACAGTGGATAAGACTTTGTTCAAATTTTTAAAAGCTGACCATATTCTATTAGTTCAAATATATGTCGATGACATTATCTCTGGGTCAACTAACCCCAAACTGTGCCAGAAGTTCTCTAAGTAAATGCAGGACAAATTCGAGATGAGTATGATGGAGGAGCTGACATTCTTTCTGGGCTTACAAGTTCGCCAACTGGAAAATGGTATTTTCATTAACCAAGCAAAGTATACGAAAGAATTTCTGAAGAAGTTTGGCATGGACAATTGTTCAGCAGCAGCAACTCCTATGAGCTCTTCGATAAAGCTGGACAAAGATGAAGCTGGTACTGCCATTGAGGTATCGCTTTATCGTGGTATTATAGGCTCTTTGCTATACTTAACTGCTAGCAGACCAGACATCATGTTTGCTGTCTGTATATGTGCTAGATTTCAAGCAGAGCCAAAGCAATCGCATTACATAGCTGTAAAGCGAATATTGAAATATCTTAAGGGTACTTCCAACGTGGGTCTTTGGTATCTCAAAGACTCAGGCTTTCAACTAATCGGTTACAGTGATGCAGATTACGCAGGATGTAGGATTGATCGTATAAGCACAAGTGGGACTTGTCAATTTTTAGGGGATCGACTGATTTCCTGGTTTAGTAAGAAGCAGACGTCCATTTCAACGTCAACAGCTGAGGCAGAGTATCTAGCAGCTGGTAGTTGTTGTGCTCAAATCCTTTGGATACAATTCCAGCTGAAGGACTATGGATTCAATGCTTCTGAAGCACCTATTCTCTGTGACAATACCAGTGCCATAGCCATCACCCAGAATCCTGTGCTGCACTCAAGAACCAAGCACATAGACATCAGGCATCATTTTATAAGAGATCATGTGCTAAAGAAGGACGTTCGGTTGGAGTACGTGTCGACTGAGCAACAAGTTGCTGACATCTTCACCAAACCTCTGCCAGACTCTAAGTTCTCTTATTTTAGAAATATTTAAGGTCTCTTAGAATTGCCATAAATTTGTCTGTGCGCTAACTATTTGTGCAGGTTGAACAACAATGTTTACGTCAGCAACAAGTGTTCTGTTCAAAGGGAGCAATGTTTACGTCACTAGCTTGTTCTTCTGTTCAGGGGGAACAGATTTTCTTACGTCATCTGTACATGTTGGACAGCAACGCTTACGTAAGCTTTACTGATGGGAGATACCTGTCGTAGGGGGAACATGGTCTCTGTGTTTTTAAGCGTGACGTCAATTGAACAGGAGAAATCTGTCAAAGATATCTCCTGTACACAATTGATACTTATCTGTTAACAGATTCCGTTCCATCCACGCGAAACATTAACACAGATTTGCTTAGGTGTGATGTTTTAAGTTTTTGGCGCGTCGATTTTAACCTTTTTCCCTGTACGGGTAAAACCTTTTCAAAATCATTTCTAAAAATAGTACGCACCATCGGATGTTTGCCACGTGTTGTCTACATGCGAAAAGTCACATCTACATCATCCCTTCCCTTACCTTTTCGTATTCTTGTTAGAGTAGATGCCCAACTATCCAACTTGTGGCGTGTGGGTTTTATAGACTCTTGTATGAAACGATCTTTATATATGATATTCGCATTTATTTATGGCATTATTTATTTTCATTATGTTTATAATGTTAACAATTATGTTGGATAAAGACCTAGAATACACCACAGTGTATGTTAGATGTGATAGTGGATATGATGGCTATCATGAAACACATCTAATAGTCGCTGTGTATTCTGAATTCGTTCCTAGTCGATTGGGCCGCCAAAATGAGGATAAGGCCGCCTGAGCTTGAGACTAGCATCTGCGATGCGAAGTACCATGTTTCAATTGTAGGGAACATTGTGATCTTCTGAGCATGCAGATGGATAGTGACCTGGTGATCTATCGAACTACCCTCGTTCGGACTTTCCAAGTGGTTACCATTTTTCGAGTGGATAAGTCCGAGGTCTTGGTTGTACTGATTATTCCTCACTACTCGAAACGTCATTGAGGCTCTACATGATAGGCGTCTCACTTTGACCCGCATGCAGATGGATAGTGACCTGGTGATCTATCGAACTACCCTCGTTCGGACTTTCCAAGTGGTTACCATTTTTCGAGTGGATAAGTCTGAGGTCTTGGTTGTACTGATTAGTCCTCACTACTCGAAACGTCATTGAGGCTCTACATGATAGGCGTCTCACTTTGACCCGTTTGCCGACTCACTTGGGGTCATTAGGCGGCGGGATTGGGTGAGTTCCCGATGCATGTAGGAGTCGATGCTTCTTTGTCGAGGATTCACCGTTCGCTTACATGCATGGATATCCTATGCTATCTGAGAAGATAATAGTGTATAAATCTCTGTCCAGAGTAATAGAAGTGTTTTAGGTAAATGGCTTTACCTAGTAACACTCGTGATGTCACTATTCGATCTCCAAGATGTATGCATAGCTGTCGGATCTCTAGCGACTCTCGATTTACCAATGGTCGTTGATCTGATCGGGATATATGTGTTGAAATGATCGTACTGTAAGCTAACCACGACCAACTGGTTTGCAGGCACTATCAGTGATACCTAGGGGATCATGGGGCGATGTTGCTAGGCGCTTTACCATGATCCGTTGGGCAAGTTCGAAATTGTGATTACGGAGCCGCAATGATTATGGGCCCACGGCTAGCTGTATCCCTGAACCATTGAGGGTCACACAAGTACTGGATTCATGATTCCCGCACGGAAACTCAGCTCAATGTGTTGAGCACTTGAGGAGGATAGGGAGTGCGACTTCCTAAAAGTCAACAGGGGTCAAATTGCGATTTCCCACTGTTGAGGGGCAAAACTGTCTTTTTGGACTAGGTATCTGAAAAATTGTTTTTTGCATCATAATATTCAGTTTTGGAAACTGAGTCGATCGGTCCGATCTGATCGTCGATCGGAGTTATGATGAAACCGCAGTGAATTAAATGAACCGAATGTTCATATGGACTTGGGCCTGACCCAAGTCCAATGGGCAGGTTCAAGCCCATGTATATTTAATATATACAAGTTTTGTACTTAGGGTTTAATCACTACAACATATTACCCTAACCCTAGACCTAAGTGTTCGGCCTCCCCCTCTCCACAACCTCACTCACGCCGCCGGCCGCCGCCTTGCGCCACCGTGTGTCGCCGCCGTCCGCCGCCCGCTTCGTGATCGGACTTGTTTCGATCACCGCGACGAGGTGATTCCGTCCGTGGCAAAATCCGTCAAGTCTTCTAGTGCAGATTGATGGAGGAAGATTGATTCCGGTCGTGGACCTGATTGGAGTATCTACCGCCGCCTACTGGAAAGAGCCAGATTTTCCCTGTGAAATCTGGTTGGAGCCAGGCGCCTAGACGCCAGCAAGGTAACAAATCTACGAACACCCTATGTATGTTTGTAGATTTATATTGATGTATTGAACGCTTTCCGGGGCTATTTTTGATTTCCGCTGCGCCCCCTGGAAGTGGGATCCGGATCCGCCACCGTATGCCAACAGTGGTATCAGAGCTCAGGCTTGGATCCTTCAATACATGTTGTTGCCTGAATTGCATCTAGATCTCGAATTTCAGAATTGTAGAACAAAAATTTTTTTTGTGCAAGCCGCCGGCCGCTGCCGTGGGCGGCGGCAACCACCTGCTGCCGCGCGCATGTGCGCGCGCGATAGCCAGCGCGCTTGCCGCGCTTGGTTGCGCGACGAAGGTGTGAGACAGCGGCCGGCCATTGCATGCTTGATGCACCGCTGTCTTGCGCATAATTCTGGGCGGAACGCCACCATGCGCCGCGCATGTCGCGGCAGCGCGCGGCCTTGTGCCGCGCGCTAAATGGTGGCGGCGGTCGCCGCCGTGCGTCCGCCGCCCGACGTTTTCGTCAGCGGGTTGCGACCTGTTTTGACTTCTGAATTTTGTTCGGGCCTGTCCCGGGCAGCCCATGAAGTTTTTGGGCCAATATTCGATATTGGGCCGATTTTGGTCGATTTTGAAATTTTTGAGATTTTGGGCCTAAAATCGTTTTAAGCCCAATATGATGCAATTAAAATTTCAAAATATGATTTTAGTGTAAAATATGATTTTATAATTAAAATATGATTTTGTTGATTAAAATATGATTTTATCGACAAAATGCAATTTTATTATAAAATGCGATTTTATGATTAAAATATGATTTTGTGGTAAATAATTTGATTATTTATTTATGCATATTAATTAGATTGATTGCATGTTTGGGATGATCGAGAGCCGTGCCCAATGTGTTAGGTGTATGCTTTAGGTTTTGCGATTTCGGTTGTAATATATTATTGATTATCATTTTATAAAGTGGGTCTGTTTATGGCCCGTACCCACCCCTTAAAATTGTATCCCTTACTTGTCATGGAAATTTAATTGTAAATTACTAGATTTAGTGGGAGGACATTTGAAGACGATGGACATGACGATCAAAGATATTGAAGACCGAAGATCTGTAAAACTGGAAGCAATTGTAATAGGATTGCATTGCATATTTCATTTCACCTAGGATTGGACCCAGGTCCGTGATTGGCAACCACGGACCGCATAGCTCTCGCGATCGATCATCCCAAAGTTATTTATATATTTGATATATATTATGATGAATCCGCATGTTTTAAATTTTGATTTAAAATTGCACGAGACCAATTTTTCAAAAGTAAAATCCCTCGTTTTAAATACGATTTAAAACTGATATCAAGATAAAAGTTTATTTGTGAGTCGGTTGGAACTCCCTTTAACGTTGGCTCATATTATTGGGGAAGTTAAGGGGACCATCCTTCACGACTCAACATTGATGTGTCATCTTGACACGTGATAGTAAACGGCGTCATATTATTGGGCCCTTACTGGACGTGAGGTGAATACATGGAGGTTGCACCGGTTGCAATTGGAAACTACCTTTTAAGGGTCATGGTTGGCTGATATTATTCGGGACAATGATCACTTGATTGGACTCTGTGTACCCACTAAGGAAACTTGCTTTCTCGATTTCATTAGAGGGCGGTGAAATCGTTAAAATAGTGGAGGATAATTCATAGAACTTAATGACCTTGTTTTATGTCTTAGCGTTTTTCATATATAGTTAGTAATGCATGTCTGTTTTTCTTTTCAGTATAACTGCATTTATAATGTTTTCGATCAAAAACCCACTCGCTGCTATACTGGATAGCAACAAGTTCACCGGTCTGAACTACCAAGACTGGCTTCGAAACCTCAACATTGTGTTGGCTTCGGAGAAACTTATTTATACGATAGAGAAGAGCCCTATGAAGGAAGCCCCTGCCCATATCAGCCCTGAGGAGCTGAATACGCTTCAACAATGGTGGGACGACGAGCTTAAGACTCGATGCTATGTGATGGCATCGATGTCCAACAAAATGCAACGGCGCTTTGAGAAGACGAAGTATGCTGCTGACATACTTTTTCATCTCAAGGAACTGTACGGGGAGAACTCTCGACATGAGAGGTTCACCGCTGTCAAGGAGCTTATGACGAGCCGCATGCGCGATGGGACTTCGGTCCGCGAGCATGGGGTTCGTATGATTGGGCTCGTTGAAAAGCTGGCGGGCCTCGATATCACACTTCCACACGAGCTGTCTGTGGATGTGCTTCTCCTCTCACTGCCCGCTGCATTCGACCCCTTTGTGGTCAACTTCAACATGAACAAGCTGACAGCCACCCTTGAAGAGGTGGTTAACATGCTTGTAGTGTTCGAAGGAACCATAAAGAAGGACAAGCCCGTCCTCCTTATGGGCCCTTCTTCCTCTGCGAAGAAGGGGCCCAGACGCAAGGGTAAGAAGCGTTCTGCCCCTGCGAAGGAGGAAAAGCCCACTAAGAAGCCAAAGGTAAAAGCTTCCAAGCCAAACAAGTCCGAGGAAGTTTGACACCACTGCCAAAAGCCTGGGCATTGGAGGAGGAACTGCAAGGAGTACCTCGAGAAGTTGCGAACTGCGAAAGGTATGTTCTATATCGAAATAAATATGTCTCTTAATTCGACTTCTTGGGTACTTGATACCGGATGTGGATCTCATATCTGCAATGATTTGCAGGTGATGACAAGAAGCCGACGTCTTAGAGAGGGTGAGACCCACTTGAGGCTTGGAAATGGAGCAAGAGTTGCTGCAGTAGCTATAGGAGATGTTTATTTATTTCTGTCTTCAAATTTTAAGTTGTTATTGAAGGATGTTTTATTTGTTCCCGAATTAATAAAGAACATTATTTCTGTTTCTATGCTTGATAGTGATGGATATTCTTGTATGTTTGCTAATTCGATTTGCAATATTTACAAGAATGAATGTTTGATTGGTATTGGGGAACGCGAAAACGATATGTACACCTTAAAATTAAAACCAGTTCCAACTCACGATGTGGAAACACATATAACAACAATTAAAAGGAAATACGATAGCTTAAACCCAGCACAACTTTGGCACGCTAGGTTAGGTCATATTTCTCTAAGTAGGATGAACAAATTAGTTAGGAGTGACATGTTTGATCTGTCAGACATTAACTCCCTACCGATTTGTGAATCTTGTCTCGAGGGAAAGATGACTAAACAACCCTTCAAGGTCAAGCCTGAACGTGCCCAAGGCCTATTGGATTTGATCCATACTGATGTGTGTGGTCCGCTTAGTATTGGTACTAAATACGGTCACACATACTTCATCACCTTTACCGACGATCACTCTAGGTATGGGTACTTGTACTTAATGAAGCACAAGTCTGAATCCTTTGAAAAGTTCAAAGAATTCAAGGCTGAAGTAGAAAATCAGCTTGGTAAGAGTATTAAAGCACTTCGATCCGATCGAGGTGGTGAATACTTAAGTGCTGAATTTCTAGACTATCGGAAAGAGAATGAGATTCTCGCACAGTGGACCCCTCCGACCACACCACAGCTCAATGGTGTAGCGGAGCATCGTAATCGAACCTTGATGGACATGGTTCGATCTATGATGAGCCTCACTGAACTTCCTACCTCGTTTTGGGGCTATGCGCTCGAAACGGCGGTAATGTTGTTGAACAATGTCCACACCAAGGCAGTGGATAAGATTCCATATGAGATGTGGATGGGCAAACCACCCAAATACTCATACACGAGGATTTGGGGATGTCCTGCTTACGTGAAGCAGACAGTGGGAGATAAGCTGGATACGAGATCCATCTTATGTTACTTCGTTGGGTATCCAAATAATTCCATTGGATACTACTTCTACTATCCCAACGAAACAAAAGTGTTTGTTTCTAGGAATGCCACCTTTATGGAAAGGGAATTTATACTTGATATAAAGGGCAAAATAGTAGAACTCGAAGAGGTTCGAGAACCAACTGAAGTATCGAGTGAATCTCCTACGCCTCCAGAGCCAGTGCCAGAAATGGTCGCACCTAGGAGATCCAAAAGGGTTCCTAGGGCTCCTGAAAGATATGGTTTCCTTCTTGAAGATGATTCAAGTGATCAAGTTGTTGGATGTGATCCAAGGACTTTTAAGGAGGCAATTTCCAATGCTGATTCTAATTTGTGGCTTGAAGCAATGCAGTCTGAGTTTGACTCAATGCATGCGAACCAAGTTTGGACTCTTGTTAATCCTCCCAAAAGGAATTGTTCCTATTGGGTGTAAATGGATATACAAGAGAAAACTTGGGCCTGATGGTAAGGTACTGACCTACAAGGCACGACTGGTCGCGAAAGGCTACACTCAAAGGCAAGGTGTTGACTATGATGAAACCTTTTCACCAGTCGCAATGTTCAAGTCGATTAGAATCTTATTAGCCATAGCCGCATGGTACGACTATGAGATATGAAAAATGGATGTGAAAACTGCGTTCCTTAATGGAAACATTAAGGAAGAGATCTATATGACGCAGCCTGAGGGTTTCACATCTGTGGAAAGTGAGCATAAGGTATGCAAACTTCAGAGATCGATCTACGGTCTCAAACAAGCATCGAGGAGTTGGAACCTGAGATTCGATTCGATGAAACAGGAATTTGGTTTCGTCAAGAATCTCGAGGAGCCATGTGTATATAAGAAGGTAGTTAAAAGCGCTGTGACGTGACAATCGATGAAACAGGAATTTGGTTTCGTCAAGAATCTCGAGGAGCCATGTGTATATAAGAAGGTAGTTAAAAGCGCTGTGACGTGACAAATACTTTACGTTGATGACATTCTACTCATTGGGAATGATGTAGGAATGCTGCAGTCAACTAAAGTCTGGTTGTC
>KV011815.1:39886-77801 GCA_001598015.1 Dorcoceras hygrometricum
GTGCCAAAATTCGTCAGCTCTTCTAGTGCAGACTGACGAAGGACTCGTGTCTCCGGTCGTGGACCTGATTAAGGAGGATCTACCGCCGCCTACCTTGAAGTGCCAGATTCCCTGTGAATCTGATCGGAGCCAGGCGCCTAGCCGCCAGCACGGTGACTTTCATTAAAAATCCTATTTGTTTCGATCACGTCGACGAGGAGATTCCGTTCGTGCCAAAATTCGTCAGATCTTCTAGTGCAGACTAACGAAGGACTCGTGTCTCCGGTCGTGGACCTGATTAAGGAGGATCTACCGCCGCCTACCTTGAAGTGCCAGATTCCCTGTGAATCTGGTCGGAGCCAGGCGCCTAGACGCCAGCAAGGTGACTTTCATTAAACATCCTATGCATGTTTTTATGATTGTATTGATATGCATTGAACGTTTCCGGGGCAAATTTTAAACTTCCGCTGCACCCCCGGGAAACGGGATCCGTATCCGCCATTGTCGCCAACAACCTTTTCGTATTCTTCCTTATTTATTTACAGCGCCTCCATTTTTTTTAACATTTCTTACCTTGCAATATTACTGTATCGTTTTTGCGCTCTTGCTCCCGTACTTCTTTTGCAGATATTCAATCTCAGGGACCTTCGCACACTCTCAAACTTCTGAAATGGCTTCCTCATCGTTCACCATCGCTTATCTAGTTGACTTCGAATCAGTGTTGAACATTCCAGACAACGAAGGCATGCAGAATATGTTCAAAACACTGGAGAGCAGTGGATTACGTGGTTTTCTGGGGTGCAAATCGGTGTTGTGTGATCCAGAATTAGAACATGTTTTCGATACAGCGTTGATACAGGGTGGAGATATTACAGGGGCTATCTCAGGCAAGTATTTCAGTATTTCTCCATCTAGGTTTGCAGGGGTTTTTGAGTTGCCGACTGAAGGGCTATCGGACTTCTCTAATGTACCGAAGAATCTAGTAAATGATGCTAGGAAAATCTTATCTAAGTCTGGAGAACCTGTTGTTCCACATGGGAAGAAGAAACTTCTAAAATATGAATATCGACTGTTGAATGATATCTTGGCAAAATCGATTACGGTGAAAGCAGGTTCATTTGATGCTGTGACAAATGAACGATTCCAGATGATGACGGACTATCCATTTTGGGTTGAAGGTTAACTGGAGTAAGGTACTGTTTGGAGTTTTGGAAGAAATGGTGGACAGAACAGTGAAGAAGGCAAAGGGGTACGGAGCGCAAATCTCTGTTTTGTTGAATAGCGACCCTACGCTAACCATGGGAGAAGCAACTCCTTTTCCGTCCTCAAAGATTCTGTCTCCTAATGCAGTTCTTACATACATAACCACGAACCAAACAGCTGATACTCGTGGACAATCCGATGAGGGAGGCAAAACGCCAGTGGCAACTGTGAAAAGGGCCTCCAAATCAAAGAAGAAATCTGAATCCACCAGTGATGCAACTGTGGAGATTGTATCTGAAGTGGTAGGGTCGAAGAAGCGACCAGCAGTTGAGGGTAATGAGCCTATTATTCCAAAGAGAAGGTGAACTACGAAAGGCAAAGCATCCGCTTCCACAGCAAATCTGGATATGGTATCTGTCGCACAGGGTGCAGTACCTCTTCAAGTTATTGAACCAATCCCTGCTGTGATAGCCAAGCAACCTCCTGCACCCAAGAGAAAATCACGAAAGAGAAATTTGATTCTGTCAGAGGGTTCTGATGATGACAATGTTGAGGAGAGCATAGATGTTGAATATGTTAAAGTTGCTGGAGTAAATGTTGAGGAACCAATTGAAAAAGTGAGCCACGTGTCTGCACAGGTGGTGCCAACTACTGATGAGGTGGATGACATCATAGGATAGATACTTACTGAGACCTCCAAGCTGACAACAGATGATGCAGAGTCTGGAGAACAAATTTTTACTGAGATCGATGTTGGAGACATTGTTTTTTGCGATTCAACAGCTGATAATCCTGAAGAGTTGGCACAGTGGTTAGAGAACTATATTTCCGAGGGTGCTGAACAGGTGAATGCATCAGACAGTGGTCGAGTTCTGAATATCGACTGTTTAATGGTATCTTGGCAAAATCGATTACGGTGAAAGCAGGTTCATTTGATGCTGTGACAAATGAACGATTCCAGATGATGACTGCTATCCATTTCAGGTTGAAGGTTAACTGGAGTAAGGTACTGTTTGGAGTTTTGGAAGAAATGGTGGACAGAACAGTGAAGAAGGCAAAGGGGTACGGAGCGCAAATCTCTGTTTTGTTGAATAGCGACCCTGCGCTAACCATGGGAGAAGCAACTCCTTTTCCGTCCTCAAAGATTCTGTCTCCTAAGAGTTCTTACATACATAACCACGAACCAAACAGCTGATACTCGTGGACAATCCGATGAGGGAGGAAAAACGCCAATGGCAACTGTGAAAAGGGCCTCCAAATCAAAGAAGAAGTCTGAATCCACCAGTGATGCAACTGTGGAAATTGTATCAGAAGTGGTAGGGTCGAAGAAGCGACCAGCAGTAGAGGGTAGTGAGCCTGTTGTTCCAAAGAAAAGGCGAACTAGGAAAAGCAAAGCATCTGTCTCCTCAGCCAATCTGGATATGGCATCTGTCGCACAGGGTGTTGTACCCCTTCAAGTCATTGCACCAACACCTGCTGTGACTGCCGCTCAACCTCCTGCACCCAAGAGAAAATCACGCAAGAGAAAGTTGATTCTGTCAGAGGGTTCTGATGATGACAATGTTGAGGAGAGCCTAGATGTTGAATCTGTTCAAGTTTCTGGAGTAAATGTTCAGAAACCGATTGTTAAAGTGGGCCACGTGTCTGCACAGGTGGCGCCAAGTACTGATGAGGTGGATGACATAATAGGCCAGATACTCACTGAGACCTATAAGCTGAAAACAGATGATGAAGAGTCGGAAGAACAGCATATTGCTGAGACAAATATTGCAGATGATTTTGCTCAGTGGTTAGATGATTTTGTTTCCAGGAACAGTGAGCCAGAGATTGTTGGAACAAGGACTGTCATCGATGCTGAGGGCAACAAAAGTCCTGTGGTTGTAAAGGAAATGAACAAAGCTGTTGACAGCAAGCGTATCGAAGAGGAGCACATGTCCATTGATGATTTATTGTTGCAAATTTCTGACGACAAGATGCTGCCATCAGTCACCGCCGCAGAAATTACAAAGATTAGGCTTGGTGAGTCCATCTCTATCAATGAAATCAAGGAACCCGATTTGTACTTTGCCAGTCTACCCCACATTTCGTCGCATGATAAGGGGAAGGAAATTTTGGAGGAGGATGAACCTGTTAAAGGGAACCCTGCCCGAGAAACGGTTGAGCTTATATGCGGATATGTTGATTTCCTCGTTCAGTTGCGTGACAAGGTTATGCAGGATGTTATCGAAATCTTTCACTATTTTTCACTCAATAAATTGTCCGATATTGATTCGTTGCTGGAGTTGAAAGCCAAAGAAAAATTGATGTTGGAGTGGGCTGAAACTGATTCTCTAGAAATTGCTGTCAAGAGAAAGGTGTACATTTTGGCGAAGTACAGAGAGATGCTGCTCAGGAAGTTTGTGGAATCTCATAGAAAATATTACACTCTTGGCCAGACATGGACAGCTACAGCCTCTCAGATAATTGATCTTCTGTCTGATGCACATTCAAAATCACTTGAAGATCTGATTGCACAGCAGAAAGAGCATGGCTTACCTATGGAGCAATCGTGCACTTCCACGTTTCTTGATGCATCTGTCGGTGGTGCTGCTGTCCTTGCACAGTTCTTTTCTCAGGCCAAGTCCACTTGCTGGGTGAGGCCAATGGTTTTGATTGACGATGTGTGGACACCCATTCAGGGCACTGATTTCTGGAGGAGCAGTTGCAAGTTGTCCTTGTTTGTAAATAGGAAGAAGTTGCCAGAAACTGTGATTGAAGACAATTTTGTTCCGCATGTGTTCTTCATTGAACCAGTACAATATTGGGGAGCTGCCCCTTCTCTGATCAAAACTTGGCATTGGGCCAGAGTTTGCACAGATGTTATCAGATTTAGTATGTTTGGCTGTTTGAGACCAGTGCGTGAAGATGTTTGCACAGATATCGTTGTATATAATTTTGGAGTTGAGAGAATACCAGCCAGTTTTCGCAGTATTTTTCAACAGGGTATATATACAGATAGTTTTGTTGGCTATTTCCGTGATTCAGATGTACAGAATTTATCAGATTTTCAGGAGTATTCTTCGGATGGATCTACTGTTTATCGTTCTCCCTCTCCCTTGCGTTATGAACCACTTGCATTAGGTCCTGGTATTCCTACTGTTGCTCAGGAGGAGCAATTATACTTTGTACAGAGTCCAGAATCTCCTCCTGCTACATCTCCGTGCCTGGATACTTCCACTTCTTCCACCAGTCTGTCTATGCACTTTGATGCAGATGATATTCCATTGGATGATACTGCTGATATTCAGACATCATTACCGATTGGTTGCACTGATTTGTTGAAGCAATCGATGATCTCCGGACTCTTTTAATTCAGCGTATAATTGATTCTAACGGAGAAATTCTATCTAAGCTCAATACTGTTGACATGGGTGTTCTAGATGCTCTGTGACACCAGCATGAAACTCTTCGCCATTCACTTCAGGGTATTCGTCAAGACAATCAGAGGAAGGGTGACTCACAGCTTCTACACATTGACCATTTTAAGAAGGGTGTGGCGGCTCATGGCTTAAATGTCATTGAAAATTTTGTGGATGTCAAAAAGGAATTAAGCGCGCAAGATGCAAAAATCACTGCTTTGGATGGGAAAATTGCTGCTATCAGGAGTGAACAGTGAGAATTCCAAGCAAAAATAGCAGCAGATCTTCTCAGCCTTTCCACCCAGCTTGGTGATATTGTCGACTACATTCGTGGCGGTGATGCCAAAAAGGGGGAAGGAAGCAGCAGCCGCCGCCCTCTACCTACTCCTGTTAACCAAGGTGAAAGCAGTGGTAATGTTGTCAGAACAGCAGAGCTTTCTCAAAGAGTTATTGACAATGCTCAGAGAGACATTGTGGAAAGAATGATGACTGCTGATCGAGAAAGGGAAAGGAGAGAAAGGAGCAGAGGGAGTAGGAGTGGATCGTATAAAAGAAGAAGATTTTAGTTTAGATCTATTGAGGATTGGCTTATTGTTGTACAAGTCTTTTGTACCTCATTTTTCAGTTAATGGAATTTCTGTTCTCAGCAGTTCGTGTGCAATTTATTTTGCCTATCTATTTATCTCGGCTGCTAGGTTTTGTCATCACCAAAAAGAGGGAAATTGTTAGGATAAAATTTATAGTTTTGGTGATAACAAAAATAAGAAAAGATTTGGAATTAACGAAGATAATCGAATAATCTTTTCATAAGATATCAAGTTGCTGACAACAGTTATCGGTTTGGCTTTGAGATTTGTTACCAGGTTACAGAGTTGATTTGATTCGGGTTCTGAAACTTCTGGGTAATCAGATTAGGTATTCGGGTTATCGGGTCAGGTATCTACTGTTGGAAGTGTTTTGAGAATGTTTGTTGCTGTCGACAGATATCGCTATTAGATCAGTAATGATTGCTGAAAATCAGATTAGGTATTCGGGTTATCGGGTCAGGTATCTACTGTTGGAAGTGTTTTGAGAATGTTTGTTGCTGTCGACAGATATCGCTATTAGATCAGTAATGATTGCTGAAAACAGATTTTGAAAATTGTATTAGCGAAGATATCTACCAACTGACATCGTTATTGTATCGGGGAAGATTTCTGCCAACAGATATCGAAACAGTGCAAGTAATGTTTGCTGACATCAGATAACGCAACAGTGTTTGTTATTGGAACAGTACGAGTGAACGATGCTATCAACAGATATGAGCATAGTAGAACTATCAGATACCATGACGTCACCATCAGATATCGCTACAGTGGTTATTCAACAGATATGATGACGTCAGCGTTGCTGAAATTGCAAATGGTCAGATTTGTTTACCGCGACAGATAGTTACTGTTCAATCATCTTCAAGAAAGAAATATCTGCCAACAGAAACGATTTCAGGCGCAAGCGTTAAGCTGATTCAAATTCGATCAAGCATATTGGAAAAGATCGATGGCCATAACAGAATCGTACAATTGCCTGGAATTAAGGAGACAATATTGGTACTATTTCTGGGTAAATAGTACACATTGGCAGAGGTCGTTACAACGGGATTGCACATATATGGAAATTATACGTTACCATGTAGTGGAGCAGAATTGACGGCGTACGATTGTCAGTATTTCAAAAAGGATTTCGTTGCCTTATCAGAATTAATCGACCGTTGAGCGAAGAGTATAAATAGCAGAAGTTTTGAATTGAAGAAAAACTCTTGCCATTGCTATTGCTGTTACGCTGTCAAATTGCTTTCTGAGCTTTCATTACTTTGAAGTCACTCTCACAAATGCTCAAACACTCGAAGAACTATACCGTTGATCTTCATAGAAAAATATCTTCGAATCATCCTCTGATTCACCATTGTTGAATCGATTTCAATGTATAAGAAATCAGAGGATTTTACAGTCTCACAGAACTTGTATTCATTGTTATATTTAGTTGAGTCTGTAACAAACGGGCTTCCCAAAAAGCCATTTGAAAATATTGCTAAGAATTGTAAACCAGCAGCTGCGTCTGCGTGGATAGTTTGAGGATTGCTAGGAGTTCACCTTGAGCGAGGCTCGGTGAATGGGTGTTTGTAGAAGGACTACACTCATCAAATCTTCTAGTGAAACCTTCCTGAAAAGGAATAAGGGGAGACGTAGGATATTTATATCCGAACTTTCAGAAACAAACTCTGTCCCTTTATCTCTTTACATTTACCCATTTTTTTATTATTCACTGTTCACAAATTAATCGGCTTCATTCCGTACTTTTTAGTTAGTCGAGAGATTTGCACTTAACTGAGATACCTCAAGTTTGGTAACTCGAACTTGAGTTAAGCAGCGCGTGTAAAACATTTTGAAAAGAATTTGAAATAGAAAAATTGAAGGAGTTCATTCAACCCCCCCCCTTCTGAACTCCTGTACTTGTTTTGATCCTATTTTTGGGACCATCAAGAAGAGATACTAAGATTTTAGCTCGGATGCTGTCTGATTGACCGGTTTAGGATACTTTGTATCTTATTCAAAGTATTCTAGTGGAAATACTTTCTGATTAGAAGAAGGTGAGATGTAGAAGCATTGCTTCGAACTTCCAAAACAAATCTTTGTTCTTATCTAAATTAAGTTTACACGCATTTATATTTAATTGTTCACTGATCGATTGAGTATTTTCCACATAAATTACTTTATTGCTCAAGAGATTAGCTGAGACTGAGTTCTAGTATTAGTTGGTAGCTCGGCTTCTTTGTAAAAATCATTTTAAAGAACAAAATTTCAAAAGAGTTTATTCAACCCAAAACTGTGCTGATATTATTTGATCTCATTAAGTGGTATTAGAGTGAAGGAAACTCAATTCCTGAACAAAGTGTAAAGCCTCGATCCGAAATTCTAAATAAATAAACTGGAAATGTGCAAATTGAAATACAACAGCTTGTTCTGGACTAATTTGCAACCTTGTAAAATTTCAAGATCACGTAATATAAAACCAGAAATCTTGTCAAGACAAAACGTGACTGCGGAACTTTTATATATATATATATCAAAAGATACAATTCATTCAGATTACATAGAATAAGTTGTGAAATAATCTGTAATGCTCAAAAAGCTGTATCTAATATTTTATACAACAAAAAGATTGTAAACTGAACAACACGGAAATGAATGTCCACGACAAATACCCCCAATCTAATCCAGCTCACACCATCCAGCTCTGACTAACTCTCATCACATGCACTTGAGAAAACTAGTGAGCCTAGAGGTTCAGCAAGAAAATCTGGAAATAAAGAAGGCATGTAGTACAGGTGAAATAATAACTCAAAGCTGATAAGCTGTAAAATAAAAAACTTGTAAACTGATAAAATAAGTAACTTTAAAGCACAAACTTTTCTTAAATACTGTAGTTGTAAACAACCCTGTTCTCAGTTCTTATTTTCTGTTGAATTGTGGCGCAGAAGCTCTCCTTAGGTCATAGTCGTTTGATCAAACTATAATCTAAAATAAGGAACTAGGGAATAAATCCTAAATTGTACTATGTGAAAGGGGTATATAGCTTCGTCAACCCATAATCCTTATCCTTTCTTTGAAGGGGCACACCGGTTCGTCAGCCAGCGTCATCGCCCTTCATGGTTGACCGTCTGTTATCTTTGCCATATTTCACTTTAAACTTTCTGTAAAACTTTCTTTAAACTGCTTTTCTCTGATCTAAATAATATCGCTGCTTTTCTCTGATCTGAATAAGATCACTGAAACACCCTAAATCTCTATTCCTAAGATTTAAAAAATATAAAAGCAAATTTCCTAAATAATAAAAGCTAGGAATTTTTTTTTAAAACAGGTAATATACTCAAGAGAATCCTAACTATATAAACTTAATCATTCCAAAATCCTGGGAATTTAAAACAACAATAGTAATAATTCAAAATTATATATGCTCAAAACAAATGATCACCATCTAAACTAAAAGCGCAATAAAATAAACTTTGTCCCTCAAAAATCAAATGTTTATATCGACCTCAAAATAAATATCTATTTCTCAAAATAGTGCGGAATAAAAATGGTCACTGGGTCGGGCCATGCTGGACTGCCGTCTGCTCAAGGATCCTGCCCCTTGATCTCAGCCCCTGCGTCATCTGCACCAATCAAACGTAATGAGTCTAAAGACTCAACAAGTATACGATTGGTGATAGCAAGTACTACAAAATACACTCACATGCATTAAAATATTTGTACTCAAATATCCTTTTTATTTTAAAACATTTAATGCGATAAAAAGGAGTATCAATTTTCTCAAATCATTTTCCTCAAAATCATGCATATGAATTTAAATAATTATAAAACAAGCATTTTTGGGTGAACTACGTTTCTCGACTGTGAACCGTCAAATTCTCAAATCTCTTTATCAAGCTATAAAATCATAGTATTAATCTTGGAAAGGCATCCCAGTGTTTTTCTGGAATCCAGTCCTGTCAATGTAAGGCACCCCAGTGCTTTTCTGGATTCCGTTACGCGTCAAGTTGATATTGCCACACGGTACTTTTCCGGCCCAATATCCGTCATAAATTTCCACAGTCAAGGCCTATTGTTCAAAACGTTTTATTTTTTTTTACCTCATACTACCTCAAAATAATTTCTCAAACCTCATATAACATCATTACACCTCAATAACTTTTTCGAAAATCCTCAACATAGAATTTCTTTATAAAATAATAAAAATGCATAATTAATTGAAATGACCAGTAAAATATTATCAAAATGGCTTAAAATCATCAACTTACTAATTTCATGACAACAGGCTGCCCCTATGACCAAAATCCCGAAATCACCATTTTTGACCCGACGTGGTGCAGTTTGCGCGATTAAACCGTAAAAATCATAATAATTCTGTTTATTAACCAAATTACTTAAAACTTGGACCCACGTGACCCTAACTCGACGAGCTATCTACTGAAGCAAACCAAATTCATAAACAATTCCTTACGTGACCTACACGATGCTCGTAACCTCACTGGTCGCGCACAGGGACCCATCTGGGAGAGGTTAGGACCAGCCCTCGAATTTCCCAAATATTTCGAAGTAAAGCCACAACCAGACCCTCAATAAGCCTATTAGTGACCCCTAGACTCATTCCTAGCCATCCTATACCGAACCATGGACCAACCAAACCCAGCCCTTCACTTGACATGGAGCTCTCGACCCTAGCCATCACACCTCACACTTATTTGACAACAAGGCTATGAAGCCTACCCTAGGCAGCTTTAGGGTTTGTCTTCCTTTTTTTGTTGTTTGTTTGAAATGATGATGTTTTTTGTGTGTAAGGCACGAAATTCTCATCTTAAAAGGAGAAATTTGTGTTTTTAAATTATTAAAAGATAGTAGATAAGATTTGCTAGATCATGCCTTATCAAAGTACTACAAATATATATTAAAAACTTCATTCTTTCCTTATCTAAAGGTTTAGAAATTCATGGGCAAGAAAATGGGAGGGAATACTTTATCTTATTGGTAGAATTATAGGTGTACAAAAGTTAATAAAAGTGCTACAAACTTTTAAGGAATTAAAATCCTAAGCTCCTCATGATTTACAAAAATTTAAAAACATTTTAAAAATGAAAATCCTACTAATTTTCACCTATATGAAAAAAGAACCTTCTAAGGCATAGGATGAGATCTCGAGAATGAATTTTTGAAAAAAAACCACTTTTACCTCGGTGTTCCCGTCATCCCCTATCCGGCCTCGAACCATCTAAACCAAAGATTCTAAAAGAACTCATCATAATATCATATAATTGAATACTAATGCATAATCATAAAAATTAAATCAATACTATGTATAGAAATAAATACTAAGGCATGCAATTTATGTAGAGAAATTCCTGGGCGTCACAATCGCTTTACTTAAATGTATGGTTCGCTTCTATAGAACTCTTTTAAATGCTCGAAATTTACTCGCAGTACATGTGAGGACTGTAATTAGTCAAGATGATTAGTGGCTTAATCAGTCAGATTAGTGACTACTAATCGAGATTAATAAGCTTAGGGAGTATTGGCTAAGGTGGATCATCTCGGACGCAAGCTGATCCCATGGTTTGTGCTAAGATGATAGAGGAAACTGCTTCAGGTTGCAGTTTAGATCATCACCGGTGTGAGCTGTGATGGTGTTCTATGCTGATATTAGAGGTGTAAGCTGATTGGTGTTTTCTGGAGGATTTTATCAGTTCGGAGTGCCGACGGGACATAGAGAAGGAGAGGTTCAGCTTAGAAGCTTGTTGGATAGTTGTGTGAGCTGATTGTGTTGGACCAGATTGGGTGCTAGCTGACAGGTGAGTCCTGTGCTATGTTTAGCCGTGCTGGGCACGTGAGCTGTGCTGATACTGCTGTAGCGTGGGCCAGATTGTGCAGTGCTCTGAGCTAATAGCAGTTTCGGAAGTAGCGTAAACTGGTTTCAGTTTTGGGTGTTACGCTATGTCGCAAGCTGAGTTGACCCTTGCGTGTTGGGTTGACCAAAGTGAGCTGGTATGAGTACGTACCTTGAGACCTGGGTGCGTGAGCTGATCCGAAAGCTTCGTGGTCTGGTTGAGACAGCGAAAGCTGAATTGAGCATCACGAGCTTACCTGAGCGATGCGTACTGAGTGAGTACTCTAAGTCGATCTATGAACTTCAAGCTAAGAAGAGAGTACACGACCTGAGCTGGTTGCCGTGAGCTGAGCAGTGTAAGCTGAGCTTTTGTAGCGCTTAATGTTATGGAGATAGTAATGGTTTGTGCTGATTTAAGATAACGAACTGATCTCAGTGGAACAGTTCTGAGCTGAACTGCTTCATTGGGCTTGATCGAGTTTTCTGCCGCGAGCTATTTTGGGGATAACAACGTAGAGGTGAACAGATCTACGATATCTGTTTGAGCATAAGCTGAGTTCAACTTAGGGATGTTCGGGTGCCCTGAGCTGAGTGTACAGATCACGAGTGTTGTGCCGCGTTGTTTAGTTGCATAAGCTTAACCTGGTAGTATCGTCCGTGTAGACTATGTGTTGTTTTTGGTCTTCAGCTTAGGTCAGAGTTGTTCGTAGTTTTCAAACCGAACAAGAGCTGTTTATGGCTTCATCTTTGGCAAGAAGTTGGTTGTAGTCGTCAGCTTTCGCGAGATCTTTTCAGTAAGTGTAAGCTGGCCAGTGCATGATATGGCATGTTGCTTCGAGCTATGCCACTGTGGATGTCGCAAGCTGTTCCAAGCTTAGGTGCTGCGAGCTGAGAGCATCACAGACTATTTTGGTTGTCGTAAGCTGGATAGAGCATCCTGAGCTGATTGCTAGGGTGCGATCTGACCTGAGGTAGCGCGAGTTGTCTGGTGGTACTGTGCAGTTTACCCTATGCTGAGTTCGTGTGATCTGATCTGCTGGTGTGATATAACCTATTGTTCATGGCGCAAGCTGTTGGTGCGGACAGATTTGGGTGAGAACTGATCTTCACTCCTGTGCTGGAGAGAGCGTGATCTGTTTGCGCAAGAGCTGAGTATGGTTCGTAAGCTATATCCTACGGGAGAGATGAACAGCGTGCGAAAGCTAATCGGGAGAGAGCTGAGCTGTAGCGGGAGAGTGATATGTTGAGAGTGTGGTCTGTAGAGAGCGCGAGCTGTTGTATGTGAGAGCTGGTTTGTATGTGCATGCTGAGTTGTACATCGGGCTGAATACAGTGATGAGGCCTGAACTGATATGATACCACTAAAGCCGTGATCTGTTGAGCGTGAGTATATATATCCTCTCGTTGACCAACACTTAGTCATTTTAATCCGCACATCTCCCTATCCTCTCCACAGAGTTGCCGACAGATATTTTCTCTAACCCTCGTCACTGTTCACCTGACCTAGTATTTTTCAAATCGCCGGAGATTGGCCGATAAGTTTTGAGTGAGGGTACCTTGGTTGGAAACCCCTCTTCAAGCTCGATGTTTCTGTACCAGTTTGGAGTCGAGAGGAGGCCGGACGGAGGAAATCGCAGAGAAGAGTCGTGAGCTTCAGGTCTTGATTTTCGGGCGAGTTGAGCTTCCTTTCAGGTAACAGAGGTTTTGGGTGTTGTTTTTGACCCTTGTTAGTGATATTTCGAGATGTGGTTTTTGAATTATGTCTTGAGTTTAGACTGACCGACTTGTGAAGCTTTGGCCGTGAGCTGTGAGAGCTTAAACTCGACCCGATCTCTTAGATATCTTAACAGATAGTACCTTTCTTGTGGTTTTTGCCGTGAGCTACTGGCCCTGAGCTGTTGGCCAAGACCTGAGCGTCGCAGCGAGTGCGTTCTGCTGTGAGCTGTGAGCTGTGTAAAGGTATGGATAAGATCTACGCAAGGTACAAATCTGAGCTTGTATTTATAGCTTTGAGATAAGCATGTTAACATAGTGCCTGTGTGCTAAGATACCGTAGCCTTGTCGTGTATATGCTGAGTTGCTGTAACCCTTTATGCTTGCGCTGAGATGTGCTATGCATGTTGTGTCTAAGCTGTTTACGTGATCAGTTGTTGTAGCTGTTATGCATGAGCTGAGTCCCCACACTGATTGTTTATTGTTGTGTTTCCGACTGTGAGCTGATTTTCCTAGTCGTGTATAGCATGAGGAAGCCTGAACTGATCTGTTCTTGTGATTGCCGTGATGTTCTCATATTATTCTTGTATGCTGTTGCATGAGTTTGTTGGCATTGCATACATTTGTAGCATATTGATATGATTTCCTTGAGAAGCGATTGATGATGTTGATAGTACCAGTATGCCATTTTGAAAATAAAATGAGGTGTCAGCTGGCTACCGTATCCTCGAGTCCCTGCTGCGAGATTTGTGTCGCCATGAGGACCAGTGGGTAGCTCCCACCCCTTAGAGAGCTCAAAAGCACCAGTTGGGTTGAGCTTGATGATTTAGCTACTGGTACTGCGTGTGTGAGCCGAGTGGGTAGCTCCCATGCACTCACATGCGTGTGGCCACTATGATTGATGATTTCCGACTGAGTCGTCGTGTCTGGGAATCCAATGCTTTCACTGAGTCGTGATTGCCAGCTGAGTCGCTGTGATTTGGATTCCGATGATTTACTGAGATATTGATTGCCAGCTGAGTCGCTGTGCCTTGTTTAAACGATGATTCTGTTACCCCTCATGCATTGCACAAACATGATATGTTACATGTGTATCTGATTGCTGTATCATGTTGCTCTTCGTACTGAGGTTTGACCTCGTTTATTTTTCCCTTGGGGGCATCTTTGGTCGTATGTTGGCCATTGCCGGTTTTTTCAGGTAGATCAACTGGTCCGAGAGATGCATCAGCTGGCGGAGCTCCGTGGGCGTTGAGTTCCCAGTTATATATATATGCAGTATCGAGTCATTGTCAGTGGAAGTCCTGTGTAGTTGCTTATTTATTGATTTAATTTGAGTATGATTGCATATATATTTCTTGTGTGGAGGTTTAGTTTTATTTTTGGGCTTTTGAATCAAAGTCTATATTTTTAGTATGCATGTATTTTGAATGATATATTTTCTGTTCAGGCCAAAGAAAAATTTTAACCACTTTTTAAGATTCCGTATTTTGTGTTGATTGTGTGCTTAATCTCTGATTAGAGCACCGGACTTGACAATACATAGGAATTAAATCAGAGAAATAAAATGGAATCAGCTCAGGCTATAGTTACTAATACGAATAGCAGAGCTCTAAGCTGATAAACTATATCTTAAAATTTTATGTAACTTAGAACAGATTGACGTTATACCTTCGAATCGAATCTAATGGAATGGATGATTGCCAGCTAAGTCGCTGTGATTTGGATTCCGATGATTTACTGAGATATTGATTGCCAGCTGAGTCGCTGTGCCTTGTTTAACGATGATTCTTGGTACCCCTCATGCATTGCACGACATGATATGTTACATGTGTATTTGATTGCTGATCATGTTGCTCTTCGTACTGAGGTTTTACCTCGTTTATTTTCCCTTTGGGGCATCTTTGGTCGTATGTTGGCCATTGCCGGTTTTTTCAGGTAGATCAACTGGTCCGAGAGATGCATCAGCTGGCGGAGCCCCGTGAGCGTTGAGTTCCAGTTATATATATATGCAGTATCGAGTCATTGTCAGTGGAAGTCCTGTGTACTTGCTTATTTATTGATTTAATTTGAGTATGATTGCATATATATTTCTTGTGTGGAGGTTTAGTTTTATTTATGGGCTTTTGAATCAAAGTCTATAGTTTTAGTATGCATGTATTTTGAATGATATATTTTCTGTTCAGGCCAAAGAAAAAATTTTAACCACTTTTTAAGATTCCGTATTTTGTGTTGATTTTGTGCTTAATCTCTGATTTAGAGCACCAGACTTGACAATACATAGGAATTAAATCCTAGAAATAAAATGGAATCAGCTCAAGCTATAGTTACTAATACAAATAGCAGAGCTCTAAGTTGATAAACTATCTCTTAAAATTTTATGTAACTTAGAACAGATTGACGTATACCTTCGAATCGAAGCTAATGGAGTGGATGATTAAACGTAGTATTAAAGTATCAATCCACAGTGGACCTAATCTGAGTCTTCTCTGCTCAGAGTATGAAACAGATCACGAACGTAAACAGCTCTGGGTAGAATTTCAGATCTTGGCTATTTGGTAAACTCAAAAGACATCAAACATCTCTACTCTCTATGATTCAAAAAAATATATGCAATGGCCCTATTTATTTCAATGCTCTCCTAAATTTTCAATCGATCTCACTAATCCTATGATCATAGATTCATTAACATTAGATGTTCATATCCAAGGTGATGAATTTCATCCCTACAAAAACTTTGCTGTAATATACAGAGTTTATTTCAGACTCTCCTCTGAACTTAACCCAAAATATAACAGACTCCATTCTTCGAAAGGAGAAACAGTTTTACTCCAAATAGATGCTGAAAGACCGATAGTTTTTACCCCAAAACGTTTAAAATGGACAGAAATTACTATTCCTCAATAGTTCATAATCAATCAACCCCAAACACATCGAAACATTGAAGGAAGAGATTTTCCCAAATAATAGAAGAAGATGATGGTAAAATTACTATCAAATTTAATAATCCGATAAATCTCATGCTACACACCCATTATCACGATCCCAATCTTCAAGACATTCATTTTCTGGATTTTTTCAATATATAAAACAAAATATGACTTTTTCACTCCCATCCCAAAGCCTCGATCAGGACCTTCCTATGAGGACTATAATTAATCAAGGTAATTAATGGCTTAATTAGTTCGGATTAATGATAAATAATCGAGATTATTCAGCTTACAGAGTATCAGTTGAGATGGATCAGCAGATGAAAGCTGATCTAATGCTAAGCTGATGGGGAAATCCACTTCAGATTCAATTTAGGCCAGCGCTGCTACGAGCTGATGGAGTGGCCTGTGGATCTCAGGAGTGTAATCTTATTAGAGTTTCTAGAGAACTGTTTCAGTTCAGAGTGCTATGAACGCATAGTATGAGAGGATCATCTTAGGAGCTTATTGTGTAGTTATGCGAGCTGGTCCGAAGTTTGTGGTGTGGTGTGAACTGATCGAGCTGGATCAGATCGGGTGCAAGCTGACAGGTTAGTCTTGTCCTGTGTTTAGCCGTGCTGAGTTCATGAGCTGAGATGTTGCTGCTGTAGCGCGCACGAATTGAGTGTAGCGGTCTAAGCTGATAGCGAGTCAGGAAGTATCGTTCAGCAGGGAGCAGCAAACGTGATCTAGTTTGAGATCGCAAGCTAGGTTGACCCTCGAGAGTTAGATTTACCATCACGAGCTGATTCGAGTACGTACCTTGAGACTTGGGTGCGTGAGCTGATCTGAAATCATCATAAGTTAAATAGATCATCGCAAGCTGAAATAAGTGATGCGTACTGTGTTGAGTACTTAAGCTGATCTACGTCCTGCTTGCTGAGAAGAGTGTATGCCATCTGAGATGGTAGGCATGCGTGATCTTAAGACTGTGAATGAGATGGTAGGCATGCGTGATCTTAAGACTGTGAACTGTTGTGGAGTTGTGCGACCTGAGCTGGTCGACATGTGCTGAGCTGAACGGTGTAAGAAGATCCACCGTAGCGCGTGCTATTCTGGAGACCGTAAGTTGATCTGAATGCTCTATGCTAGTCAGAGCACGTAAACTGATCTGGATAGTGAGTGCTGAGCTGTAACCAGTTTGAGTAGTAGGGCGTAATCTGGATTCAGCTTTGGGAGTTACGCAATGTTCTGAGCTAAGTATTGAGATCAGGGACATGGGTTGTGTTGTTGGGTTAAATCAGCTTGGGTGAAAGCTGATGGAGAAGAATAGTTGTGGTGTAAGCTATTGGTAACCTTCGTATCAAGTTTGGCATGGATCATATTAGGCGCGAACTAATCTGAGTGGAGCAGTTCTGGGCTGAACTGCTTCGTTGGGTGTTGGATGAGTTTTTTTCCGCGAGCTGTTTTTCGGACAACAGCGTAGAGGCGAACACATCCGGGAATTTTCTGTATGAGCATAAGCTGGATTCAGTTTAGGGATGTTACGGGTGCCCTGAGCTAAGTGATCTGATCGTGAGGGTTTTGCCGCGTCATTTAGTGATTTCATCTTAGGCGAGAGCTGTTCGTTGTTTTCAGACCGGATGCGAGCTAGTTGTAATTTCAGATTTGGATGCTAACTGTTGGTGGTTGTCAGTTTTGACGAGAGCTGTTTGAGTTGCGTAAGCTGTCGAGCGTGGTCTGATCTATCGAAGTAATCTGTACTACGGTCCGTAGTGTAAGAGGTTTCGTATGGTCAGCTTTGGTGAGAGATGATCGTTTCGCCTGTGCTGGAGGGCGCCCGATATGTTTGTGCGAGAGCTGAGTAGCATGCGAGAGCTGAATCGCTAGCGAGAGTGTGATCTGCTTGATGAGCGTGATCTATTGTGAGCGTGAACTTTTGGGAGCGAAAGATGATTTGAGTGCACGTGTTGAGCTGCATGCCTGGGCTGAATACAGTGGGGCTGCCTGAGTTGATCTGAAACCACTGTAGCCATGATCTGGAGAACTAAGTATATATACCTGCTCGTTGACCAACACTTAGTCATTTTTAGACCACTCATTTCCCTATCTTCTCCTGAGAGCTCCTGATAGATATTTTCTCAAACCCTAGTTGATACACTGTTCACCCAACCTGGTATTTTTCCCCATCTTCGGAGATCGCCCGATCAGTTTTGAGCGAGGGTACCACGGTTGGAAACCTCTCTTCAAGCTCGACATTTCTATACTAGTTTGGAGTCATGAGGAGGCTGGACTGAGGAAATCGAATAGAAGCGTCACGAGCTGCATGTCACGATTCCCAGCTGTGATTGAGCTTAGTTTTAGGTAACCGAGGCCTTAGTGTATTTTTCGCCCTTAGGTCATTATGTTTTGAGCCGAATGGTATTTTGAGGTTGAGTTTAGGCTGACCGAACTTTGAGTTTCAGCCGTGAGCTGGTTGAACTTAGACCAAAGCTGATTTCTTAGATATCTTGGCAGATTGTACCTCTTTTGTGGTTTTTCCATGAGTTGCTGGCCCTAAGCTGTTGACTGAGGCCTGAGCGTGGCAGTGAAGGAATTCTTCTATCAGCTGTGAGCTTTGTAGAGCTATTTGGTAAGATCTGCGCAAGGTACTAATTTCAGCTTGTATTTACAGCTTTGAGATAAACATGTGAACGTATTGTGGATGTGTGCTGAGCTGCCGTAGCCTTGTTGTCCATGTGCTGAGTTGCTGTAACCTGTTATGCTTGTGCTGAGTCGCCGAGCTGACTTTCCTGTGTATGTTGTTGTGTCTATGACTGTGAGCTGATTTGCCTACTCGTGTGTAGCATGAGGAAGCCTGAGCTGATCTGTTCTAGTTTTGCTGTGATGCTTTTCATGTGTTTTATTGTATGCTATTGCATGAGTTTGTTGGCATTGCATACATACATATCATGTTGAGCCTAATCCTTTGACAACCGATTGATGATGTTGATAGTACCAGTATGCTGTTTTGAAAACAAAATGAGGTGTTGGCTGGCTCCTGTAACCTCGAATCCGCGTTGCGAGATTTGTGTCGCCATGAGGACCAGCGGGTAGCTTCCACCCTCAGAGAGCTGAAAGGCACCAGTTGGGTTGAACTTGATGATTATGATACTGGTACCGCGTGTGATAACGATCGGGTAGCGCCCATACTCCCACATGTGTTGTGGTCACTGTGATTATGTTTGCCAACTGAGTCGCTGTGCTTTGATACCAATGATTCTTGGTACCTTTCATGCATTGCACGACATGATATATTGCATGTTTTATTTGATATTTTTATTATGATTGCTCTTTGTACTGGGGTTTGACCCCTTTCCTTTGGGATTTTTGTTGTATATTTGGATTTCAAGTAGATCAGCTGGTCCTAGAGATGCATCAGCTGGTGACGCGCCATAGGAGTTGAGTTCCCGTTATGTATATATAGATCATATCGAGTATTTTCCAGGGGATGGCCTGAATAGTTGTTCTATTTCTGATTTGATTGTTTGTATCTATATATATTCTTCTGTGGATGTTGAGTTTTATTATAGCCTTCGAATCAAAGTCTATAGTTTGCGTATGCGGTCTTTTGATGTGGTATTTTTAGTTCAGGCCAAAAAGAAAATTTTAACCTCTTTTAAAGCTTTCGCGTTTTAGAATTAATTGTGTGCTTATTTAGGTATTATGAGCCACAAGGCTGACATTTTGGTATCAGAGCTTAAATTGGGATAAGCTCGTTTCTTTTTCTATTACACTCAAGTCTAGGCATAGTGATTGTCCTCATGTATGTGCTTGAATTCTTGATTTACCTGTTTTTGTTCTTACCTTTGGGTGTCGTGTAGAGCTGGTAGACAAGTAGTGAGTGAGCTGAGAGCTTTGGATAGCGTTGAGGGTGAGTACGTAGCCTAACGTAGTATTCCTTTGCGTCGTAGGGTGAAGCAGACAGAGGTTGAGGTGGAGCTTTTGACTCGACAAATAGATGATATGGAGCTGGTTATTGCTAGGTTCTAGCGGATGAATCCTCATACCTTCTCTGGTGCTTAGAGTGGACTGGCAGCCACAGAATGGCTTGAGGACATGGTGGTACTGTTTGATCGTGTGCAATATATTGAGGAGACGAGACTGAGTTTGGCGACGTTCCAATTTAGAGATTATGTGCAGCACTGGTGGAGGAATGATTTCCGAGCGACGAATGAGATGGGTAAGGTAATCTTGTGGATGAGTGTCTGTGCCACTTTTTGTTAGGAGTACATTCCTGAGTCGGACTGCAACATCAAGGAGCAAAAGTTCAATAACTTGGTGCAGTGGAATTTTAAGGTGGCCGAATACGCTACAAAGTCCAACCTCAGCGAGATCAAGTGCATGAAACGTCAAGGGAGCAAGCTGATGATATGGCTGGAGGAGTATTTGCAGGTACTTCCCCCTTCATGTTATGTAGTATCAGTTCATGCTTCTTCATGTGTGAGCTGGATGTTCCGTGAGATAGTGCTGATTTGTGTTGTTAAGTTTAGGGAGAAGACGTTGGTAACATCCCCGTTGTTCGAGAGTCCCTGAATTCATTCCAGATCAGGTTCTTGGATTTTCTTCGGAACGAGAGATTGAATTCAGCTCTGAGTTGGTGCCAGGAACTGCCACGATTGCTAGATTTTCTTACTGCATGGCGCCCGTTGAATTGAAAAATTTTCGACGATAGCCAGGCTGATGGCACTGTTGACCCAGAAGGATAGAAAATTTGTTTGAGAAAGTGGATTTAAGTCTATTCTTCTGACGCTGGTGCCAAACTGATCTGTGCAGTATGTGAGGCTTTGGAGTCGAATTTAGATGGATCAGCTGAGACGAGATCTTCGGGCGTGAGTCATGCGGGCTGACTTGAAGGCACATGTGAGCTGAGTATCAGTATCTGATGAGGTATTGTGTCATTGTGGTTTTCGTTCAGTTGTGCTTCAGATTTGGAGGCGAGTTGGATGTTTTGACTGAGTAGTTTTCCCCGTGCCAGTATGATTAGGATGTGTTCGGTAAGCTAAGGTGAGCTGGAGTCAGTTTAGAACATGCTTAACTACTGTCCCCACGTGGATTGTACTCTCAGGAACGGGAGGCTATGCAGTGTGTTCCGATATTTCTACGTCTAAGAGTGCCCCAATGGAATTGGAGCACATGGCTATGGATTTAGTTAACCACTTACCTCATCGGCTCGAGGTTGTGAAGCATTTTGGGTAGTGGTTGATCGACCGTCTAAGTCAGTCACGCGATGTTCCTTTGGTTCGATAGGTTCTATGAAGAAGATGGAGAGATTTTACGTCGACCATGTGGTGAGATGGTGTCAGGCCCCGTGCTAATTACCAACAATTAACACAAAATAAACGCATAATTACGGAAGCTTAAAAACAGGGCTTAAAAATTTTTCAAAATACAAAGGCCTGAACTTCAAATCATTCATTCAAAATATTCGATATTCAAAATATAAGTTTACTCGACTCAATACAGCAAGTAACCACATAAATCAATTCAAAATACAGATCCCCCAAATACAATAAAACACGGGACATCCCCCGGTTTAATACATATCATAAATAAACTGGGACTCAGAGATGCGGGGATCGACCAACTGAACTTCCACTCGGTCCAGCTTGGTTACCTGAAACTCCTGCAAATGGGTAACACAGACCCAAACAACCAAAAACAGGAAAAGAAAATACGAGGTCAAGCCTCAGTACGAAGAGCTATCAAAGCAGTAAACATGCAACAAGCTATAATCAATGCTATGAATGCATGAGGGCTATCAAGAAGTCGGATAGCTAGACCAGTCGGTCAACTGGCAACTCAAATCAAGCCTCTATACCACACACAGCCAATCAGCCGTGGAAATCATCGGTCCGTGATCATCTCTAAGTCAGTCTACGCGATGTTCCTTTGGTTCGATAGGTTCTATGAAGAAGATGGAGAGATTTTACGTCGACCATGTGGTGAGATGGCATGGTGTACTGGTGTTGATAACGTTCGACAGAGGAATTTAGTTTTACTTCCCGGTGTTGGAAGCGCTTGCAGGCAGCTTTGTGGTCTAGATTGACCATGAATATAGCGTATTCCCTAGTTAGATTGCCGATCAAAGCGGACCATACAGCTTCTATAAGGTTTGCTGCGAGCTGTAGCAATGGATTTTGGGTTGCTTTAGCTACCAAGCGACGATAGGAATGGCATCATTTGAGACTTTGTATGGTAGGAAGTGCAGATCGCTTAATCGACTTGTAGAAATTGGGAAATTCGGTGGTCTTCACAAGGGTTTTGCAGCATATGAAGGACCAAGAAGATTTGATTCAACAAATAACGAAGACTGCACGAGAGAGCCAAGCCAATTTGCATATAAAAAGTGTAAATCTTTGTAGTTTTAGGTTGTTGACCGTGTGATTCCGGAGTTTCTCCTTCCAAGTTTGTGTTGGGATATATAATTGAGGATAGGTTAGCTCCTAGATTCGTCAGTCTGTATGAGAGTATTAAGTAGAATGGATCTTTGGCATTCAGATTGTAGTTGCCTGCTGAGTTGTCGTTGGTACATGATGGGTTTCAGTGTCCAAGCTGAGGAAATGCGGGCCAGATCCTTCCCATATGTTGTGGACTAAGGAAGTTGAGCTGGACTAGACTGTTGCATACTCAGTGGGAATTCTGGACTGAAAAGAGAAACAATTGAGGAATAAGACCAGACTTTGAGTTATAGTTCTGTGGAGTAGACATGGAAGAGAAGGGGCTACCTGTGAAGTGGCAACCTAGACGAGACAAGAATGGTCTCATCCTTTTGAGTACTGAATTCTTACATGTATTTTCTGTTCAAGTTTGGTCTGTGATATGCTTTGTGTTTTTGTTGCATCAGTCTGTTTAGTTTTGGCAGTCTATGTTGTGATCCGTTCTATTTGCATGGGCTGTGGTATGCGAATCGAGGACAAAATATTTTTAAGGAGGAGAGAATGTGAGGACTGTAATTAGTCAAGGTAATTAATGACTTAATCAGTTCGGATTAGTGGTAAATAATCGAGATACTTAGGGAGTATCGGTTGAGATGGATCAGCAGACGCAAGATGATCTAAGGGGCCGTGCTAAGCTGATGGGGAAAGACTTTAGTTTAGGCCAGCACAGCTGCGAGATGATCGAGTGGCCTATTTTGATCTCAGGAGTGTCAGCTGATTAGAGTTTCTGGAGAACTATTTCAGTTTGTAGGACGCATAGTATGAGAGGATCAGCTTAGAAGCTTGCTGTGTAGTTATGCGAGCTGGTCTGAAGTTTGTGGTGTGAGTGAACTGATCGAGCTGGATCAGATCGGGTGCAAGCTGATAGGTTAGTCCTGTGCTGTGTTTAGCCATGCTGAGTTCGTGAGTTGAGATGTTGCTGTTGTAGCGCGCACTGGTTGAGTGTAGCGGTCTAAGCTGATAGTGAGTCAGGAAATATCGTTCACCAGAGAGCAGCGAGCGTGAGCTGGTTTGAGATCAAAAGCTGGGTTGACCCTCGAGAGCTTGATTGACCATTGCTAGCTGATTCGAGTACGTACCTTGTGACCTGGGTGCGTGAGCTGATTGAAATCTTCGTACGCTGAATAGAGCATCGCAAGCTGAACTGAGAGATGCGTACGGAGTTGAGTACTTCAAGCTGATCTATGTCTTGCTTGCTGAGAAGAGTGTATGAGATCTAAGATGGTCGGTGTGCACGAGCTGAAGATTGAACTGTTGTGGAGGTGTGCGACCTAAGTTGGTCGGCGTGTGCTTAGCTGAACGGTGTAATCAGATCCACCGTAGCGTGTGATATTCTGGAGACCGTAAGTTGAGATGAATGCTCTGTGCTGGTCAGAGCGTGCAACCTGATATGGATAGTGAGCGCTACGCTGTCACCAGTTTGAGTAGTAGGGCGTAATCTGGATTCAAATTTGGGAGTTATGCAGCGTTCTGAGATGAGTAGTGAGATCAGGGACGTGGGCTATGTCGTTGGGTTAAATCAGCTTGGGAGAAAGCTGATGGAGAAGAACATTTGTGGTATAATCTGTTGGTAACCTTCGTATCGAGTTTGGCATGGATCGGATCAGGCACGAGCTGATCTCAGTTGATAATTCTGGGCTGAACTTCTTCGTTGGGAATTGGATAAGTTTTCTATCGGGAGCTGTTTTTGGGACCACAACATAGAGTTGAACAGCACTGGGATTTTTTTGTATGAGCGTAAGTTGTTAGGAGCTGGAGCGTAAGCTGGATTCAACTTACGGATGTTCTGGTGCCCTGAGCTAAGTGATCAGATCACGAGGGTTGTGTCGCATTGTTTAGTGATTTCAGCTTAGGCGAGAGCTGTTCATGGTTTTCAGACCGGACGAGAGTTGTTTGTGATTCCAGCTTTGGATGCGTCGAGCGTGGTCTGATCTATAGAAGTAATTTGTACTTCAGTCCATAGTGTAAGCGGTTTTGTATGGCTAGCTTTGGTGAGAGCTGATCATTTCGCCTGTGTTGGAGGGCATGCGATCTGTTTGCGTTAGAGATGAGTAGTGTGTGAGAGCTGATTCACGTGCGAAGCTGAATCTCTAGTGAGAGCATGATCTGCTTGATGAGCACGATCTATTGTGAGCGCGATATATACCCGCTCGTTGACCAACACTTAGTCATTTTTAGACCACATTTCCTTATCTTCTCCTTAGAGCTCCTGATAGATATTTTCTCAAACCCTAGTTGATATCTGTTCACCTGACCTGGTATTTTCCCGATTTCCTGAGATTGGCCTATCAGTTTTGAGCGAGGGTACCACGGTTGGAAACCTCTCATCGAGCTCGACATTTTTGTACCAATTTTGAGTCTTGAGGAGGCCGGACTGAGAAAATCAAAGAGAAGCGTGGCGAGCTGCATGTCATGATTTGCGGCTGTCTGAGCTTCTTTTTAGGTAACCGAGGGTGTAAGTGTAGTTTTCGACCTTGGGTCATTATGTTTTGAGCTGAGTTTGGTATTTTGAAGTTGCGTTTATGCTGATCGAACTTTTAGTTTCAGCCGTGAGCAGGTTGAACTTAGAACAAAGCTGATTTCTTAGATATCTTGGCAGATTGTACCTCTCTTGGTTTTTTTCCATGAGTTGCTGGCCCTGAGCTGTTGGAAGAGGCATGAGCGTGTTAGTAAAGGCAATATGCTGTCAGCTGTGAGATTTGTAGAGGTGTTTGGTAAGATCTGTGCAAGGTACGAATTTGAGCTTGTATTTGTGGGGTATAGTGGTTGGTTTTGTGTCTTTTAATTCCAGATTGATCACACAGCTCATCAAACAAGGAATTACAAAATTCAATCCCATTGTCAGTCCTAAATATTTTAATTGTTTTACCAGTTTGGTTTTCCATCATGGCTTTCAAAGTTTTAAAGTTTTCAAATACGTTAGACTTGGTTTCAACAGAAAAACCCAAACGTTTCTTGAAAAATCATCAATTATGGACAGGAAGCACCTATTTCCACCTTGAGTGGGTTCACTCGAAGGACCACATATATCAGCATGTATATATTCAAGTATACCAGTACAGGTAGACAATTTAGGGTTAGGGGTAGTAGGAAATTTAACTCTATGGTGTTTGTCATATATGCATGAATCACAGAAAGGAACATATGACAGTTTGTCATTACCAAAACAACCTTGTTTATGCAGGATTTCTAACCCTTTAGAAATCATGTGTCCTAATCTTTTATGCCACAAAGCTGTCATCAGATTTCATAGAACTCACACTGATTTTATCACAAACAGAGTTGGTATGACAAACATACAAGTTATTCAAATTTTCAGCTTTAAATAACACCAATGACCCATTTATTATTCTCATGCACCCATTTCCCAATCTACTCTCTAGTCCATCATCTTCGAATGCAGCACATGAAATGAGGTTATTACATAAAGTAGGAACATGTCTAAATTTTTTTCAAAGTCAGAACATAACCAGTATCAAAATTCAAACAAGCATCTCCAATACAAGTTATTTCACATTTTTTTCATTGGCAAGTGAACATGTCCATTATCATGTTTGTATAAGTAGAGAAAAATTTTTAAGTGGAGTCATGTGATAAGAGCATCCAGAATCAAACAACCAGCCAGTTCATTCACAGAAGATTATTTCATCGAAAACACATAATCATCAGCACAATCAATCACCATGAGTACATCACCATAGTTTTCCACAGAATCAGTAGCGTTGTTTACTTGGTCATTATGGGGTGTTCTGATTTTTTTTTAAAATTTATCCTTTTTTGGTTGAGGACACTCAGCCTTATAACGACGCTTATCCCCATAGTTATAGCAGTTATATTCCCTTTGTACTTAGGCCTTGACCTACTCCTACTCTTATCCCATCTATTTTTAGAGTGACTCCCATGCCTAGTATGAAATCTACCCCTCACATATATAACTTCCCTTTCGGGTGATTTGGTTCCTTTATAATCTTTAAGGTCTAGTTCTTTAGATTTGAGGTCACTTATTACAATGTCAAGGGTGATTACATCTCTAACATATTTAATAGCTGTCCTTACATCAGCATAGGTATCAGGGATAATATTTAATAGAACAATTGGTATATAATCATATATATTTTATCTCCAGTTAAATTGATGTCTTGTATTAATTTGGTAAACACATCTAGATTCTCATCAAGGTCTTTATTCAAATCTAGGTTTGAATTTGAAAAATTGTTCAAGCAAAAACATTTACGGCAAGGAAGTCTCAGTATAAAGTTCTTGCAATTATTCCCAGAGTTGTTTAGCAGAATCAAGTTTACCACACTTCCTTAACACTGCATCAGAAGGGTTCAAAATTATAGAGGAATATGCAAATTCATCATCCTATTTTCTTTTAGAGACAGTAACATTCTCAGCATAGTGTCGGATCTGTGTTTACAGATCAGATCTTAATTTTGATAAAAAAAAATATGTTATTCTTCTACTAACAGTTTAAGATTGATGTGCTCCCAGAGCAGCGTAGAAGATATCCAAACTGGTTAAGGACAAACCAGCTCGGATAGAAGAAGACCATATCAGGGATGTGAGTCAAGCTGGATGCTTACGAGGGATGGGTTTATTGTGGAAGATGAAGATGAAGATGGAGATAAGAAAGAATCTGTGAGAAGTTTGATGAGCTCGAGGTGAACCCTGAAAAAGAAGAAGAATATACAAGAGCAGGGTGTACTCAATCAATCTCCATAGGACCAAGATGTTACATATTAGAAGAAAGCTTCAACTATTGAGAGGATGTACAAGTTGGAACAGTGAGGGGACGCCCAGGCTGGTACGGCAGAAGACATCCAAGCTGGAACAGTGAGGGGACGCCCAAGCTGGTACAACAAAGGAAAAGCAGCTCAGGAGATTAACAGCTCGGATCAGTGATCAAGCGAAGATTAAAGATCCAGTGAAAGCTGAATGGGAACAGATGTGATTCAAAGAATATGGGATATAATCACTGATGCAAGATATATCCAGTGCAAAGGATCACATGCTGTTCGATACCAAAGGAATCGTGGAGGAAGGTTGCTGTAGTGAAAGAAGAAACCAGTTGAGAAACAAGCTCAAAGCCCAGCAATGTTCAAGAGCAGGCAAGAGCAGGAAAGAACATAACAAGCATCTATGTATAAGAGCAGTACAAGAGCAGATGAGAATTGAAGCTTATAGAAGAAGTGCATATCAGCTCAAAGAGCAGATTACTGATGAGAAGCAACCAACTGAGAGGACACCAGCCGATAGACCAGATCAGGAGATTCGCAATAAATCAGATAAATTAGTTTGTGCAATCTCAGAACACTATAAGACAAACTAATTTATCTTGATCGATACAAAAGCTCAAAGTGTGCAATAGCTACAGAAGCGCAGATATGAAAAGAGCTCAAGTCAAATAAAGCCTGCAACGCATTAAATAAAGAAGGACACAAAGTACAACATTGTAGAAGACTTTTCAACGGCTACAACTATTTGTACAACGGACAAATTTGCACAGAGGCTTTATATCAAGAGCAGTGCTCAAGTCAAAACAGGATGAGAGCACACAAGAGAAGCGAGATGAGAAGAGCTCTTAACGAGAAGAATAGAGGAGAAAACAGTGAGCAGTGCTAGTTGCAAGTTTGAGTATTCAAGTGGCAACTGGTGTGCAAGCTGTTCAAGTGCCCAGGTGTGATCTGGTCCACTGAAAGCTTCAAATAATAATCAAGTCGACAACACAAGTCATGGGAAGATGGCGAGCAACCAGCTTAGAGATAAGCACTTTCCAGTGTGAGAAATTTTATATTCGAGAGATTGAGCGTACACGGTAAATCTCACACACAATTCACTCATACATAGGAGAGTTGAGCGTAACAAAAAATGAGTGAATCAAATCAAACTCTATTTGTAGTCTTTGGACAGAGACGTTAAACAAGTCTTGTAGTCTTTCTCATTAAGACGTTAACGAAGTGTTGGTTTGTTAGACACACAACCTGCGAGCTGGTGTGCATTGGTGGCTAAAAATTCTTGCAGCTTGCGGTCTGTCGGATCGGGTTGCAGCTGAAGCTATTGTAATCAAATCTTCTAGTGGATCCTTCCCATGCATAAGAAGGGGAGATTTAGGAGATTCAGCTCCGAACTTCCATAAACAAATTGTATCGTATTTTCTTTATAGCTTTCTGCATTGCATTGCATAGCATATCAACTGTGTTTAAAACCTGTTAAAATAGCTTTCGATTTTCAGAGATAGTTCAGGTTGTTCCGAAAGATTTATATCTTACATGATCTATTTCTCGGTGCACAATCAAGAACATGAGCTATTGCAGCTCAGGATTTAACAGAACGAGATAGTGAACCAGGTTGTAGTGTTCTCGTTGAGCCGGTACCAGCTTAGTCAATCTGGAACTTGAAAACCGCGTGCAAAACTTTCAAAATACTTTTAAATGCATGTAATTTGTCCTCCTGTTATTTTAGATCAAGGTTTGGGTGCTTGAGCTGTGTGAGAGCTCATGTGAGTTGTGTGAGAGTGAAATAGCTTTAAAAACTTTTTGTTGTATCAAAATTCCTTTAATTTTTTGTTTCCAAATTGAAAATTCAGATTTACCATTGAAAGGTTCTAAGATATATGATGTCATAGCAGACATATTATCACACAGAGCACATAGCACAGATGAGACACACAAGACAGGCATTACAACAGAAGCAGCCGAGATAACTTAGGCCAGCAGGTAAATCAGATACAACAAGGAGGCAGCACACATAAAAAGGCAATTACACAAAGCTTAGGATAGAGAACACTAAGCACGAACAGTGCAGGGGGTTCCAGGCACATAGGATTCCAAGAACGCTCATGGAGTATGGTCAAGCTGCCTTTATGTGGAATGCCCCCACCAAGTTCTTGTGGAAGATAACGTGAGATAGGCTCAGGTTATCCTCCCGGTGTTATTACCACACATAGTACCAGGTCTAGGTACTGTACAACCAACAGTACCCTACAAGCACACAAGGTTTGTGAGATACTTACAACCCAGAGGCCAACACTCTGCGGTTTAGGCTCCCAAGCTCAGGTATTCAGCCTCCCTTCGAAAGGAAAACTCAGCTACGGCAGATCTGGTACCCGTCTTAGAACCCAGTGGGGAAAAATAGGGTGTCAAGCTAGAAGAGAGAGTAGGTTATGCCTCATCGAGAGAGTCGACACAACCATAAATATATAGCAAAAGATGGCCTAGACCAATGCCTGAAATTGTGTAGTTACTAAGGAAAGTGAATCCGGGCTTGGTGTTCTTAATAAGGGATCGGGCCAACAAGACTTGGGCCACACATCCACAAGAAGGTCCTCCAAACTTAAATGCTTCTGGGGGTGATAACCTGATCGTTGGGGCTGAGCAAGCGGATACGGTCTCTGTGAAGAACCTACAGAAGGACCCTGCTACGACAGAGAGCGCTGTCCTATAATAAGACACACCCTCACGAAATGTCCAGCTTGCCCACAGACATGGCACGTGCCCTGCACTCCATGACACTGCGCAGTTGGATGCTTGTCACCACACTGACCACAAACCACTGCCCTCGAACTCTCTCCACCAGAACTGTCCGAACCATAAGAACTCGTATTGCTCCTCTTGAGCTACTTCCCTCTCGGCCTGAAACTCTGACGGTTCGAAGATTACGGTATCTGAGAAGGCTGGGAAGGATGCACCCCAGACGGCACAGGAGAAACACTCTGTCCAGCTGTCGGTTTGAACTTGAGCTTGTCTATTCAAAAGACTCTCCTCAATGTCTATCAGTCTGTTCACCACATCAGCATAGGTGGAAGGAGAACCTGCTATTACCAATGGGAAGAATCCGACCTCAGACCCTCTACAAACTTATTGCGCAGTGCTGGTGGAGTTGTGCTTCCCTAGCGATGATTGAGATGGGTAAGGTGATATCGTGGTAGAGTTCCTGTGTCGCTTTTCGTCAGGAGTACATTCCTGAGTCGTACTACAACAGCAAGGAGCGGGAGTTAGATAACTTGGTGCAATGAAATCTGAAGGTAATGTGAGGACTGTATTTACCCAAGGTAATTAAGGTCTTGATCAGTTCAGAATAGTGGTAACTAATCGTGATTATTCATCTTAGGGAGTATTGATTGAGATGGATCAGCAGACGCAAGCTTATCTAAGGTGTCGTGCTAATATGATGGTGAAAATTGCTTCAGGTTCAGTTTAGGTCAGTACGGTGCGAGTTGAGGATTGGTCTGTGCTATGTTGGGGAACCGTGGCGGATCCGGATCCCGTCTCCCGGCGAGGCAGCGAAAGAACAAAATTAGGCCTGGAAACGTTCAATACAATTTTAATGATAACACAATATGAACCATTCATAGGGTGTTTCTCGGGGTGTTACCTTGCTGGCGACTTGCGCCTGGCTCCAACCGGAATTACAAGAAGACCGGCTCCAACCGGAATTACAAGAAGATCAGCACGGACGGAAACTCCTCGAAAAATTGGCCGGAACAAATTCCGGCGAGGGGCGGCGACGCGACGGTATTAGAGAGAAGAGGGGGTGGCGGTTTTTAGCTATAGAGGCTAGGGTTAAGATATGAGTGTTGTGAATAATCAAGCCCTAATCACCTTTATTAATTAGGTTGGTAGATGGGCTTGAACCGGCCCATTGGACTTGGGTCGGGCCCAAGTCCTATATGAACATTCGGTTCATTTAAATCACCACGGTTTCATCATAACTCCGATCGTCGATCAGATCAGACCGATCGACTCAGTTTCAAAAACTGAATATTATGATGCGAAAAACAATTTTTCAGATATCCAGTCCAAAATGACCGTTTTGCCCCTCAACAGCGGAAAATCACGATTTGACCTCTGTTGACTTTTAGGAAGTCGCACTCCCTAAAATCCTCTTCCGATGCTCAACACATTGAGCTCGGTTTCCGTGCGGGAATCTCGAATCCAGTACTTGTATGACCCTCAATGGTTCAGGGATACAGCTAGCCGTGGGCCCACAACCGTTGTGGCTCCGGAATCACAATTCCGGACTTGCCCATCGGATCATGGTAAGAGCGTCTAGCAACATCGCCCCATGATCCCCTAGGTATCACCGATAGTGCCTGCAAGAACCAGTTGGTCGTGGTTAGCGTACAGTACGGTCCTTTCAATCCATATATCCCGATCAGATCAACGACCATTGGTAAATCGAGAGTCGTTAAAAATCCGATAGCTATGCATACATTGGAGATCGAATAGTGACATCGCGAGTGTAACTAGGTAAACCCATTTACCTAAAATACTTCTAGTACTCTGGCCAGAGATTTATACACTATTATCCCATCAGATAGCATAGGATATCCACGCATGTCTGCGAGCGGTGAATCCTCGACAACGATGCATCGACTCCTACATGCATCGGGATCTCACCCAATCCCGCCGTCTAATGACCCCAAGTGAGTCGGCAAACGAGTCAAAGTGAGACGCCTATCATGTAGAGTCTCAATGACGTTTCGAGTCGTGAGGACTAATCAGTACAACCAAGACCTCGGACTTATCCACTCGACAAATGGTAACCACTTGGAAAGTCCGAACGAGGGTAGTTCGATAGATCACCAGGTCACTATCTATCTGCATCCTCAGAACACCACAATGTTCCCTACCACTAATCAGTACAACCAAGACCTCGGACTTATCCACTCGACAAATGGTAACCACTTGGAAAGTCCGAACGAGGGTAGTTCGATAGATCACCAGGTCACTATCTATCTGCATCCTCAGAACACCACAATGTTCCCTACCAATGAAACATGGTACTTCGCATCGCAGATACTAGTCTCAAGCTCGGGCGGCCTTATCCTCATTTTGACGGCCCAATCGACTAGGAACGTGTTCAGAATACACAGTGACTATTAGATGTGTTTCATGATAGCCGTCATACCCACTATCACATCTAACATACACTATAGTGCATTCTAGGTCTTTACTCAACGCAATTGTTAATCATAATACAACACAATGAAAGTAAAGAATGCCATAAACAAATATGAATATCATATATAAATATTGTCATATACAAGAGTCTATAAACCCACACGCCACAAGTTGGCTAGTTGGGCATTTACTCTAACAATCTCCCACTTTCCCTAAAGCCAACTACTCATCAGACGCAGTCCCATTGTTTCACGATGTTTCTCAAACAACGGTCCTGGCAAAGGCTTCGTAAGTGGATCAGCAACGTTGTCCGCAGAGACGACTCTCTCAACTGCTATGTCACCTATAGCCACAATACCTGGATTATGTGGTATTTCCTCAGTATATGTTTGGATCTTTGGTGAGACCTAGGCTCCTATGCTTGCGCAACGGCACCCGTGTTGTCGCAGTACACCGGGACTGGACCAACTCCATCAGGAATGACGCCCAACTCTTGGACGAAATTCCTTATCCAAACTGCCTCCTTAGCAGCAGCTGATGTTGCGATGTACTCAGCCTCAGTGGTTGAATCCGCGATGGTGTCTTGCTTGGAACTCTTCCAAGATACAGCACCACCATTGAGCATGAATACAAATCCAGAGGTTGACTTCGAATCATCCACGTCACACTGGAAGCTAGAATCAGTGTAGCCTTCCAGTTTCAGTTCACCGCCCCCATAGACCATGAACATATTCTTAATCCTTCGCAAGTACTTAAGAATATCCTTCACAGCCTTCCAATGCAATTGGCCGGGGTTGACCTGGTAGCGGCTCGTGACACTAAGAGCATATGCGACATCCGGTCTAGTCGAGATCATGCCATACATAATACTACCTATTGCCGAGGCATATGGCACACGTGTCATACTCTCTATCTTCTCATCAGTCTTTGGACACATAGACTTAGATAGAGTGACCCCGTGGCACATAGGTAGGTGTCCTCTCTTGGACTCTTCCATAGAGAACCTCTTAAGTATGGTATCGATGTAGGTGGCTTGGGTGAGTCCGAGCATCCGTTTAGGTCTATCCCGATAGATCTGTATTCCAAGAATATAGGATGCTTCACCCATGTCCTTCATCAAAAATCTACTAGACAACCATACTTTAGTTGACTGCAGCATTCCTACATCATTCCCAATGAGTAGAATGTCATCAACACAAAAATCTACTTAGACAACCTATACTTTAGTTGACTGCAGCATTCCTACATCATTCCCAATGAGTAGAATGTCATCAACGTAAAGTACAAGGAATGTCACAGCGCTTTTAACTACCTTCTTATATACACATGGCTCCTCGGGATTCTTGATGAACCAAATTCCTTAATTATTTCATCAAATCTCACGTTCCAACTCCTCGATACTTGTTTGAGACCGTAGATCGATCTCTGAAGCTTGCATACCTTATGTTCGCTTCCAACATATGTGAAACCCTCAGGCTGCGTCATATAGATCTCTTCCTTAATGTTTCCATTAAGGAATGCAGGTTTCACATCCATTTGCCATATCTCATAGTCGTACCATGCGGCTATGGCAAGTAAGATTCTAATTGACTTGAATATTGCGACTGGCGAGAAGGTTTCATCATAGTCAACACCTTGCCTTTGAGTGTAACCTTTCGCGACCAGTCGTGCCTTGTAGGTCATTACCTTACCATCAGGCCCAAGTTTTCTCTTGTATACCCATTTGCACCCAATAGGAACAATTCCTTCGGGAGGATTAACAAGAGTCCAAACTTGGTTAGCATGCATCGAGTCTAACTCAGATTGCATTGCTTCAAGCCACAAATTAGAATCTGCATCGGAAATTGCCTCCTTGAAAGTTCTTGGATCAGATCCAACAACTTGATCACCTTGATCATCTTCAAGGAGAAAACCATATCTCTCAGGAGCCCTAGGAACCCTTTCGGATCTCCTAGGTGCGATCATTTCTGTTACTGGCTCTGTAGGTGCAGGAGATTCACTTGGTACTTCACTTGGTTCTCGAACCTCTTCGAGTTCTACTATTTTGCCCTTTCTATCAAGTAGAATGTTGGTCCAGGTTTTTCGAAGGAACTTAGCAGCCGCTGATTTAAAATAAGCGATTAAAAATTTTCGCGCTGCTTGGAGCTGCAATAGCTCAAGGTTCTTGAACATTTAAAATCACAGAGCACCGGAGACAGATCTGGTATGATTTAAAAATCATGCGGAAAATACCAGAACTGAATCCTATATTTTAAAACGATTCAAACTGATTTATGTGCAACATAAATCTGTTCGAAACTGTGCAAGTGCTTGTGTGCTGAACTGTATGCGATGCTAAGTATAAAATGCAAGTGCTGAACTGTAAACGTGTGTTATGCGTGCTAAAATAATGCGAGTGCTGAATGAATAAAAGAGATACGATACGCAGCATATTTGTTTCTGGAAGTTCGGACCTCAATGTCCTACATCTCCCCTTCTTCCACCTCGGAAGGATCCACTAGAAGATTTGATCTTACAACTCGTGTACAGACCCGATCCCACAACCAGCAGCTGTGAGAACTCCTAGACTCCACAAATGCACACCAGCCGCAACTGTGTGACTAACTACATACACATGAGTTTTACGTCATCGTGCTTGGACGGGACCTGTGTTGGAAAGGTTTTGAGATTCATTCACTATACAATAAATGTGAATGAATCTCTGTGTGTGAGAATTGATACAATGAAACGCTCAACTCTCTATTTCTCACACACTAGGGAAATTGCTCTACACAAGCTAATTCTAGCTCCACTGTCAACTGCAATTAAGCTCTCTCTAGTATGATAGTTGACAGCTTCACTTCAGATTCATTTTCCCTCTGTTGTTGTCTTCTATTGATTTTCTCTTTTCTGTGCAACAACAATCATCAATCGTCAAACTTTTTACACTCGTCTACCTTCTTCCTTCAAAACTCCTCACTTAAATACCCTCTGTTCGAATATAGCCGTTAGATAAATTCCAAATCTCTTCTGCGCTTGTCAAGGCTAATTCGTCGTCTTCTCTCCATATCCGTGCAACGCTCCTCTGTAAATTGTACTATTTCCCCAAATAGTACAAATCTTGTTCCCTTGAAATGAGGCAATTTGCACGACTTAATCTCAGCCATTGATTCTTTCCATTTTGAGCGTTGATTGCATCCAAACAGCTGAGTGTCATTTCTTCTTCGCAACTGTCCAGACTTCACTCTTCTTTGCGCTGTTGCTGAAATTATCGTTGCGTCTGGATCTTTGCGACTGGATACATATCAACATATGGTTCATTGAAGCTCTCGACTGGATGTACTGTCGCTACCAACTGCTGATTAACATTTGATTTGCACTCCAACTGGTCATCATTTGATTTACACCAGCTGATTGTGTCATCGCAAACCATCTGCTGAATCTTAGCGCGAAGGCAAAACGCTGTCTTACCAACTTATGTAAACGACATCATTTTGCTATCGCTAACTTGAGTCCCCTCGACTGGTTGCACTGTAGCTGCCTGCTGGTCATTCTATCGCAAAGAGCATCTGCTGATTTAGCGTTCCTGCTGGTTCTTTTTAAGTCCAAGACGCCGTCGTTTCTCTTAAATCAAGCGCTGTCGTTTTGCAATCCTTAGCAAAACACGCTATCCACCAAATGCTTTGCGCCTGCTGGTCATTGCCATCGCAAAATCTTCCTGCTGATTCTTATCACGAATGCAAAACGCTGTCGTTCCAACTTATTCAAGCGACATAGTTTTGCAATCGCCAACTTCACATATCATCTGCTGAATCTTTGTCTTTGCGCTTCTGCTGAATCCATTCCACTGTAGCCATCTGCTGAACTCTAACCATCTGCTGATTCTTTAGCACGACGTCGCTTTCTTCACTGTTACGTTTGCTGTTGTCAGCTTCTTGTTCAACATTTCTCATCAGCTGTCAACATCTTTAACATTTGCAGGTTGTTAGCCATCGCTTCACCCAGTTGCAAGTCATGTGTTCAGGGGGAACAGTAGATAACCAGCTGAGAGAAGCATTTTGCGTTGAGAGTATACCAGTCGCAATGTATACCAGTCGCGGTAAGTACCAGTCACAGGGGGAACCAAGATCTGGATTGTTAAGTGTGACGTCGTCTGAATATGTTGCGTCTGGACACTAAGATGTTGCATAGATACAGTCTATACTTACTCGTGACCAGATCTTTCCTATCTTGCGACACATTAAAAACCAGCTGCAAGGTTATAAAACCAGACGCAGCAGTTGTGACTTAATATTTTTGGCGCGCGTCTTCTACTTTTAAAATATTTATGTTACAAAATATCCTTTGAAAACATTTTGTTCAATTAAACTATTTTGGAAAAATCTTTTACTCTGTACAATTAAAATATATTTAAAATCTTTTCCAAAAATAGTACGCGTTGCTCGATGACTGACACGTGTCTTTGTCATCATTCCAAAAGTCACATCTACACCGTTACCAATTTTTTTAACTTTTCGTATTCCTTATATACTACGGTACACTATTCACTGTCCCCTACCTTGCAACATTTGCGTTATCGTACTCTAGTATTTTCTTGTGTTTTCTCTTGCAAATACTTTTCAGGCATTCTTCACTCAGTTTCCGACGACAATGGCATCATCGCTAATCAGCAGCAGCCATCACATTGATTTTGACTCTGTTTTTGGCATGGAAGATGCGAGTCTAGCACCGATGTTTGAATCTTTGATTACGACGGGATTAAAGGAATTTTTGGGTTGCCCCGCCATATTTTATGAAACCGCTCTCACCGAGTTCTTTGCTAATGGTTCTGTCAGAGATGGACTTGTAGTCAGCACTATTGGGGGAACTGCCGTTGAAATCTCTGAATCAGTTTTTGCAGCGACATTTGAGCTACCTTCTGAGGGTCTGACAGATTTATCAGATGTGCCGAAGAATATTGTATTTGATGCTCGGAGCTTATTTTCTGACTCCAAAGAGCAGGTTACGTGTTTCAAAAATGAATTGAAAATAGAATATCGCCTGCTTCACGATATTCTAGCAAAAACAATCTACGTCAAGGCAGGTTCCTTCGATGCTGTGACACGTGATAGATTCATGTACGTCATTGAGACTCTGCATGATAGGCGTCTCACTTTGACCCGTTTGCCGACTCACTTGGGGTCATAAGGCGTCGGGATTGGGTGAGACCCCGATGCATGTAGGAGTCGATGCATCGTTGTCGAGGATTCACCGCTCGCAGACATGCGTGGATATCCTATGCTATCTGAGGGGATAATAGTGTATAAATCTCTGGCCAGAGTACTAGAACTATTTTTAGGTAAATGTGTTTACCTAGTTACACTCGCGATGTCACTATTCGATCTCCAAGATGTATGCATAGCTATCGGATCTATAGCGACTCTCGATTTACCAATGGTCGTTGATCTGATCGGGATATATGGATTGAAAGGACCGTGATGTACGCTAACCACGACCGACTGGTTCTTGCAGGCACTATCAGTGATACCTAGGGGATCATGGGGCGATTTTGCTAGACGCTTTACCATGATCCGTTGGGCATGTCCGGAATTGTGATTCCGGAGCCACAATGGTTGTGTGCCCACGGCTAGCTGTATCCCTGAACCATTGAGGGTCACACAAGTACTGGATTCGAGATTCCCGCACGGATACTCAGCTCAATGTGTTGAGCACGAGAAGAGGATTTTGGGGAGTGCGACTTCCTAAAAGTCAACAGGGGTCAAACCGGGATTTGACGCTGTTGAGGGGCAAAACGGTCATTTTGCAATTTAGGGTTAGATGATCTGAAAAATTGTTTTTCACATCATAACATTCAGTTTTGGAAACTGAGTCGATCGATCCGATCTGATCGGCGATCGGAGTTACGATGAAGTCGCAGCGATAGATATCGTCATTTG